>JAFBJY010000399.1:0-248209 GCA_016801885.1 Toxotes chatareus | reverse complement strand
ACTTTTTCCATCATTGGTTTAAAATTTTTTGGGAAATCTTATCTTTGGATTAAATACATAAAGTTAAAAAAAAATCATTGAACAAAAATTTCACAAAATGACAAACCAAACACTGACATGAGCTACTAATGCTGACTTACTAAAAACCCTTTGGAGCTGATTGGACTTTCCTGATTTCCTCTTGTCCTTGTAACAAGTAGCTCCTCCTTGTCAATAATTGTGCAGAAACTGGTGTTCTTTTTTCCCCTCATAGAAGCCCTGTCCAGCCCAAACTGTTTCTGCCCCTTTTGACTGAATTTGTTCTGGCTGTGTTCCCTTTGCAGCCTGTGACATCAGGCTCAAGGGATACATCAAAGGCATCAAAGGCATCGGGGGACAAACACACACACCCCACACACGGGATTATGACACTTGCTGACATAATCCCTTTCCTACCCTTCCCCAACCCCGACCAATCAAACCCCTCAAACACCCAAAATGAACACAGAGGGAAACACCAGAGAAGTGAAATCCCCTCATTTTCAAAAGGGGTGACACAGAAAAAATTTTTACCTAAAGTCACAGAAAACCAGAGTGTGGGGAAAAAGAGTGGGAGGGGTTTAAAATTTTCTGTATTTTAATAAAAATAAAAAATGATGTATTTAAAAATCAGGCGAAGCAGTTGCTAAAAAAAAAAAACCACAGATTTTAAAAGGAACACAGTTTTATTAAAAAAATAAGATAAAATATAGAACACAAATAAAGCTAAAAAAAACTGTAAAACCGGGGTTAGTAAAAATTTTTTAAAGGAGGCTAAAAAATGAATGGGGGAGAGTCCCAAAGGGGCAATCCCGAGTCTTATCTGTGGAGGCCGGGGTTTCCCACACTCTGCCGGGGGAAAACCCACCGCAGGGCGTCACCGTTCACCCCGATCCCACCGCCGCTGCCCCCCCTTTCCTCCTGGGAAAGCCACCTCGAACCAACGGAAAGCGGAACGCAGTCACTGCAAAAAAAAATCGATTCGCTGGTTAAACCCCCCAGATCGTTATCAAACCCCTGGCGTAACCTTGCCCGCTTTTATGGGGCCTGCAAAAATCCGTCCCCGGTTTCTCCGTCCCGGGGTCCGGGGTGGGCCTGCCTTCCCTGTGTTCTGTCTCGTCTGTCTCCGCCGCCTTCTCCCCCTTTCCCCCAACTTATCGGTCGCCAATCAACTCCCCCAAAGGGGGTGATTACACCCGTGGGGATGACATCCCATGGGCTTTTCAGAATAAAAAACAATTTCCCATGTCACATGCAAAAAAACACCCACACCAAAAAAAAAGAAATAAATTAAAAAAACACATTAAAAGCACTAAAATCTTTTTACCCATGGGGCATATTCTAACAGGATGTTATAGTTTTTCCCCGAACTCAGTTTAAAACCTATAAATAGTCTGCTAGCATCTCTTGGGGCCTTCTAAAAAAACAAACTAGGTCTTTTTTCCAAATATCTTGGAAAAAAAAAACAAATAAAAAACATATGTGACCTTCATGTTCATGGCTGGGCTCCTGCTGCTATCACCCCGCTTCTCTGCATGATTCTGGGGTTCCTCTTCACCATGGTTGGAAACTTCTCTGGTCAGGCATCTTCTCTGCATGAGATATATTCTACTTTTAATTAAGACTGAAAAATGGGGTTGGACCAGTTAAATTTTAAAGAAAAAGGGGGAAAAAAGGTTAGAAGAGGGGCCCATAACACATGAAAACACAAAGCAAAAATATTTTAGCCCTCGATAAATAATCTGCAGTTTCTTTGCTTTTTTCCCAAAAACCTTATTCTCTCTAAAATACAATATCTACAGAGCCATTTCAAGATTTGTGTTTACATTTTACATTCTTCACTGCACACAAAACAATGAAACATAAATTTGATTCCATTACCCCCCGGGAAGGCGGCCGGGGGCCAAACAAGTTAAAGGGCAGCTTTGGACTTTGGAATGGGAACCCTGTTTAATATTTAGCACTGTTTTTTACAAACTCCAAAGTATTATTAAAGCTACAAAAAAAAGCTACTATACTCCTCTGATGAATGAATTAACTGTTTTTGTTTAAATGTTCCCTCTGCTGAACCTTTATAATATAACGGGTTTTTAGGAGGGTCTACCCCCAACCCAAAACCTCTGAAAATGTTCCACCCAAACTTATTCTTCCTACTCTTCTTTTGAAATTTTCATTGTAATATTCACATGTTGCACTGATTATTCATCTGACAGCAAAATGAATTGTTTTCCCACGGGTTTCGGCCCAGGCCGGGAATGTGAAAGTTTGGGTTGTAAATCACTACATTCATTCAGACTGGAAGACTCAAACTGACATAATCAGAGCACTTTAAACTGTGCCCTGACCTCAGTGGTGGAGTCAGTGACATCTTCATTACACACCTTCTGGGGCCCCCCAAACCTTTTACCTCTTTTTGGGAAGTTATGCCATTTGGTCTCAATCAACAAATTATTAAATTTATAAATTTTTTTTAAATGGTTGAAATATTTAATAAATACTTTGGGACTTATGTCTAAGATGCACTAAACCTATACATAGTAAGGCAATTCTTTTTTTCCTTTTTTTTGAAATATTTTTGTGCTATTAAATTCTATAGGCAAATTTATCTAAACACAAAGTTAAACTTATTTTACACTAAAAGGAGAAACTTATCAAATACAAAAAAGAGTTGAAACCTACAACTTTTATTTACTAACCTCCCATTACTTTTAAATACTAAAGGTTAGAACATTAAATACTGAAGAAGAAAAAACTTTTTTGTGTGTGTGTGTGGTACTCTCTGGCCTTTTCATGCGGGAGTCCACATTTTGGGTTGTTGTATGAAAGTCAGATATCAGGACATAAAAAACTTCGGGCATCAAAATCAGGGGGCGGTAAACCCCGGCGGGGGGGCCGGGCCAGGGGGCTGGGGAGGACTCTGGGCTGGACTTTTTACAGAGACAGGGGGGAAAGGAAAGGTGTGGATCAGCTCCCCTTTTTAACTGCTGCAGAAAAAGGGGACAAATGTGGGTGACCCGGCCACAAAAAATGCTTCGACCACACAAAAAAAAGGGAGGCAGGTAAAACCCCAAACTTGTCTATTTTTTAAGCACTGATGTCCTCGGGACACGTCTGGATGTCTGGGGAGCAGAGGTGGGGGGCTGGGTGCTGGGACCTGGCCCAACAGGACACAGGAGTCTCAAAGTGTCTTCCCCGGGGGTTCTGGTGGTCCCCCTGCCCCCTCTGTCTCCTCCTGCATACAGCAGCCTTTTACAGAGATGGACACAGAGAAAAGTAAAGGACCAGGTCAAACTAGTTGATTTAAAGTCCTCTCAGACTGCTGCTGTAACATCAGTGGATTAAAACCCCCAAGCTCTGAAAAAGGGCAG
This sequence comes from Toxotes chatareus, assembly GCA_016801885.1. Classification (NCBI taxonomy): domain Eukaryota; kingdom Metazoa; phylum Chordata; class Actinopteri; family Toxotidae; genus Toxotes; species Toxotes chatareus. The sequence continues at coordinate 244,823 of JAFBJY010000399.1, read as the reverse complement.
AGGTTTTACCACGCCACATTTTTAAACGAGGGGATGCTGCTCGGGGCACAGATGAGACCCCAGTTTTTTTACAACCTCGGCCAAACAATGAGCTGCCACCCCACCCCCGCCCCATTAAAGCAACAGCCAAGGAAACCCCGTAACACCCTTTTCCCCCACCCCACTTCCACCATCACAGCCCCCATCAACAAAAACCCCTCACTGGTCTCTGAACAGCAGCCAAAATCAAACTTATTTCACTTAGCAAAAAAGCACCGCCCGAGGCCCAACCAAATCCCCAGCACAACTGTTAAAAGGTCAGGAGGACAAACAATCAGTGGGACGTTTCTGGGACAACCAGAAAACTAAAAGAAAAGGTTTTTCTGTTCAGCAAGGGACAGGGGCCCCATATAGGACTTTACAGGCAAAAACTAAAATGGGGTTGATGTGACTGGCAGCCATGGCAACACGGGACAGGCCCGTTAAACGAAGGATGTCGTCCGGAGGGGGAGGCATCCCCAGTCTGTAACTTTTTTACTATCTAAATCTCCACTGCTCCTTCAAACAAAAATGCAAAAAAACTCTTTCATGTATAGTAATAAAAAAAAATTATTTTTCATCAATCCCCGTTCAGCTTCAGTGGGACCATTTGTTCAGTTTTAAAAATAAAAATGAAAATAATTACCCAAAAACAAGCCCATTGTAAAAACCGCTTTGTCTTTTTTGGGGGTCTAACTTTATTGTATTATTTAGAACGATGGGTTGTGATTTAATTATTTTTTTTTTTAAACTAATCTAAAACTATTTAATTTTATCCACTTCTTGGTTTTTTTTCCTTCAATCTTACATTAAATTTTTAATAAGTAACCATGGAATCACTGGGTTAATGACAATTATGCTCATTTAAAACATTAGGTATTAAAGCATAAATCAAAAAAAGATAATCTTAAAATCGTTATTTCAAATCGCAAAAACTCATAAAAATCTAACAGGACCCAAATTTTTTGCCCAGACAAAAAAAAGAGTCTCCCCCTGTTGGTCCCGGTGTCATCGGGTCTGGTGGACTCTCTCCTCCAAAGCTTGGTCCAGAGGTGAAAGGCAGATCACACCGGAAGCATTCAAGAGTTTGGAGGGGTCAAACTCATATTTTGACTCAACACCAAAAAAAAGTTTCCCCCTTCAACCTGAGCTCACTGATGTTTCCCTTCAAAAAACATTTTCTACTCTGGGGGAAATGTCCTTTTTTCTTTCCTTTCTATCTGCTTATTTCTTTATTCATTGCTTAATGTCACTTTAAAAACTTAAGTACAGAAACAACAAGAACAAAAAAAGTCATCACTTATACACTGGCCAAAAAATAATGAATGTGGGTTCATTCAAAAAAAATGTCGCTCAAAGTGGAAACTACTGTATTTTAAAAAGCACTTTTTGAAGGTGGGGGATGAATGCAAACCTGTGCAATATCAAGCTGTTTTTTCCCTAAGAAGCAAACAAACAAACTAATTGTTTCTTTAAAAGAGTTGAACGGGGCGGGGTTACTTCTGTCTAAAGGGTTACTTTTAACAAAAAAAATGAATTTTTGCTTTGATTGGGGTTGAATGTTTTTTGCACTAAAACATAAAGGAAAAAAAAAAAGGGGGGGAATTTTGTAAAAAAGAAAAAATGGATTTGACTTTTTCAATAAAATGATCTGAGCTTTTTAACACAACAGATTTGGGGGATATTTTTTTTCCATTTTTTGTGAATTTGAACCATAGCAGTCGAAAGGGGAATTAAAGGTTTTACCATGCAGTATGTAACCCTACAAAAAAACTAAATACCTGGGGCGGATTTTCCCGGTAATTTTATCCTAAAGAAGATCAAGGGAGACCCTTTGGATAAAGTCACCTAAAAGGGGGCAAAAATGGGTCCCCTGGTCCTCTTACCTCCTCTATGCCCTACAAACTAGTGTCTTTGATGGCCCCCCGGGTTTTTGATGTGTGTTATTTAAATCATTAAAAAAGAGAAAATGGGGGCTCTCTCATTTTTCATTGATATTTATAAAACTGGACACATTTCAAAAAAAAAAGGGGTTTTCCGGGGTCTGAGGACCTATGGGCACCCTCTTGGCCGGGTTGGCGTTCAGCCTTGAAAGTTTCAGTTTGTCTTTTTTTCTTTCTATATGGCCCAAAGGCTCTTTTTTTTAAAAAGCATAGTCCAAATTTTGTCACCTTTCTTTTAGGGCTAGTTCAGGTTTCCCCCCCCTTCCTTTTGTTCCCGTTCCCCCTGCCTTGTTTTTATTGTTTTTCCCCCGTTTTTCTTTTGGTTTTGGGTGTGTGTGTGTGTGTGGCCTCTTGCCCGGATTAGGGGGGGAACGCCTTTCAACCAATTTAAAAATTTTTGATTCTTGTACTCATCTTGTCCCCCTGTTCCTGTAGGGTCACCTTTCCCTTCTCCTGCCAGGATAATCATTCCGGGCACCCCCCCCGCCCATCAACCCTTACCCCTTCCTTCTACCCCGGCTTTGTTGCCTCAGCGAAGCAGCCTCACTTCCCCCACCCATTTTCTCAATAAAGTAACCTCCTTCATTGTCTCAAGTCCTGCATTTGGGGCCTTCCTGGTTCCGTTTGCTTCCCTTTAAAAAACCTTTCATCCCATTAAATGGAATGAGTACCACATTTTTAAGCTGTTGCACAGGTGTCTACTTGTATGTGTATTTTTCCTGTTTTGCTGTCTCTCATTTACTTGTTTTCTAATAGTTTTAAAAAGTTTGATCAAGGTAGTCAACATTTCCTTTTTTTTTTTTTTACAAGCTGATCTCCTAAAACTATTCAATATCCCCTATATTTGTATGTTTATTTTTTTAAAAAACAACCCAGTCCATCTGAAACCCTTATTTTCACTTTATTGCTCTGCTTTAAAAAAAAAAAAAAGGATTTTTTTAAATCTGTGGGTTTTAAAAGATTGTGTTCTATTAGTTTTTGAGACCATTAATACCCCCTCTTTTTTCCTGTTTCTTTGTTTTTCTCTCATCTTTCTTGGAAAACCCTTTATTTTGCATCCTCAGATTAAAAAACCCAAAACCCAAATCCCGATCTGAAACAAGGAAAAAAAACATACAGTGGGTGGAAAAGGTTCAAAACCCTTATATTTTTTCCCCTTTGTTAAATTCAACCCGCTAAATCATTAAAGGTACTTTTTCCTCATTAATGTACAGGCCCCCCATATTGAAGAAAACAACATTGTGGAAATTTTGCAGTTTTTTAAAAAAAAAAACGAAATATCCCCGGCCTAAGTATTCAGACCCTTTGCTCAGTATTTAGCAGAAGCAGCTTTTTGGGAATGGCAAAAAAGGTGAAACATCTAAGGGGTCTAAATCCATACCCCCTTAAGCTCATTATTTCAATTTATTCATACAAAAATGTTATCACCATGGGGCTAAAAAGCTACAGTGACAGATCAAATAATGACTGGGCCCAAAAAGAAAAAAATGGTTTTTATCACATTAACCTGCAGCTCTTTCTTTCCCCTGATGCATATCATATATCATATATCAAACAATCAAATTTTCATATCAGCAGGGGTGATGCTTTTGTTCAAACAGATACCAGGAAGTCAATGGCCGGGGTCTAAAATCATTCTGAGACAGATGTGACTTCTCTCTTTTGTTTCAACAACATAGTGTCCCAGTATTCAGAAAAAAATCCCCTAATAAAAGAAAAATTTTCAACAGCTAACTGTTTTGGGGAAGACATTTAGTCCCCGGGCTTTTGATATTATTTTCAAAATTAAATAATAAACAAGTATTTAAAATTTTAAAAAAACCTTGCAGTTTTTAAAATGAGTAAAAAAGTTCTATGCAGCGAATAAAATATTTAAATTTCCTTCCCTTACTTTTACTTTGATAATTAAGCTTTTGCCAATTACAGACTTTCACTGAAGTAAATCAGGGTAACAGAATGTAAAAGACAGTTTAATAATTTGTTCATCACAAGGTCCCAAATAAAGTCGTCAGTCAGAGAAGGTAAAAAACTGAAACATATTTAAATTTGAACGTTTATGGACTAAAGAAGGGGGAATAATAATATATGTCTTGGATTGTCGGAAACATAATGATGCCCCAACACTGCATAACTATGAACCTCAAGCTTCCCCTCCCCCATGATGGGTGATTAAATAAAGAGTCCAGGGGGGTGGAGGAGGGGGGGGCTCAGGGGTCTCGAGACTTTGAAAAGGACAGCAGAGCAGCCCCGATCACTGATGATTCTCTTTTAGATCCAAGGGAAAAAGGGGTGATGGTGGACTTGACGTGGACTTTTTTCAGAGCAGTTCAGACTGCAGCCTGAAATCTTCTCCACTTTTCTGGTTCCTCTGTCACATGCTGGATGAACCTCCTCTCCCCTCTACCTCCCCGTAAATGGACCAATCAAGGCCCGCTGCTTTAACCTCTCTGGGTCATCGGAAAAGCTGCCTCTCCAAAAACACACACTGTCCTCTTCACTCTCTCCTTAAAGATCACTACCCCCAGCTGTTAGGAAGAAGACAGACAAAGGGGATGAATCAGTGTTTTCAGGCTCCCTTTATCAGGGCAGTCACTTGGCACATCCCTATAAAACAGAGGGGCTTCAGTCCTGTTCAGAGCAGAAGTGGGCAGTGTGTGTGCACTCCCCTCCCTCAGTTACTATTGGGAAGACCGGTGGAAGTCACACCCAGGACTTTTAGATCAAGTCTGTTTATTGAACATTTCCCCAAGTCCACAGTGGGAAAAAAACTGCTGAGTCATGGTTTTTCTGCACAAAAAGTTTGTGATGGATTCACTGCTGTTACATGTCAACTCATTTCCCTTTAAAGAAAGAGTTTTGTGTGTTGATGAACATCTGATCCCTGAAATATCAGCTGACAAAAAATAGGCTGTCACTGAAAGTATCTGACAGATGGACAGATTCAGATGTGATCCTGGACTTCAGAGAATTCTGCTCTGTAACCACATGTGACAAAAAGTCATGATGCTTCCTTTAAATCAGGAGTGATTTGCAGGCTGCAGTCAGCTGATCTCAGAGCTGTGACAAAAATCAAACTCATCAACTTTTCTTTGAAATGGGACAACAAACAGTCTCAGATTAGAGTGATGGAGGACGTTGGGCCCCTGGGGGGAAAATGCCACACATCCGGGGGCTTCGCGGGTCCCTTTATTTCCGTTGACATGAACACAACAACAGATCCCCCGTGGGTGGATTGTGACTGTCCCTGTGCCTGTCTTTTGTCCCCTCCTGGGCCTGTCCCGTTTTCCCTCCCCGCTTCAATGAGGAAAACAGCCACTGGAAGGTTGGAGGGTTTTCAGGAGACCCGGATTTTTCTTTTTATCAACGTGTTTAGAAAAACGTGAAAAAGCATGGTGACTCCCCCTCTACTGACCTCAAGTCTCCCGTCCAGTCTGGGCTTCCCGATCAGACAAACCCTTTACTCCCCCATCCTGCAGCTTGTTTCCCCCAGGTCCAGGTGTCCAGATGGGAGGGGTTGGATTTAGAGCTGAGGCCGAAAACGCTGATCTCTAAAAACTGCAAACTCAATCGAAAAAAGAATAAAGATGTGGTTTGGGGCAAAATTCCTGTTTGGGGTGTTTTTCATCTGTTCAGGCTGAAGAAAGGGTTTAGAATGTACAAGTTTGGAAAAAGGAAACTCCCAAAAACCTGAACCAAAGGATGCAGCTTAAAACAGTCAATACTAAAGTCAAACAGCTCCTTAATAATAATGACAACATGCTTCTTCAATAAAAACATAGTGACTTCCCGCTCTTTAAAACCCTTCCCGCTCCCCGTTCCATTTATACAAACTCATGTTGTTTACATTTGTTTCAGATTCTACTAAAGATCCTAAAAGTTTTGACGAGAACAAACATTCAGGCTGAAGTTTGGAGGAAAGTCAACAAAGTTGAACAAAATGGAAAGATTTTTACTTCATTACGGGGGCACATTTAAAAAACATGTATTTTCCTAATATCTAGTCCTTTGACTTTGCCCCATCACTTTCTAGTCGTGTTGGAAGAAGAAAAATGAATATATATTTGTTGTTGGGTGGAAAAAAATTGGATGTGATTTAAAGAGTGAGCTTTTTTTTTGTTTAAATGAAGCTTTTAAATCGGGTCAACATTCTCCACAGTCAGTGGACTAAAAACACAGAAGAAAACAGACTTTACCCGGGAAAATCCTCAGGTGGGTCAGTTTAAAATAGTTGATGTCTGCACTTTACTGTCAGCACAACTTTCCCTATTTCATCTCACACAATAAACAATGAGCTGACCTCAAGGGCTCCCGTCCCATCTGGACCCCAGAAAACCACAGATTTCCCCCCTGAATCCCAGCTTTTTACCTCAGGTCCAGGGGTCTCAGATGGGGGGGTTGGACTTCAGGCTGAGGGGCCAAAAAAACCGCTGATTTTGACAAACTGCAATCAAACGAAAAAGAATAAAAGGTAAGTTTTGGAGACAAGTTTCAAGTTCCTGCTTGAAAGCGTTAGGTTTTATCATCTGTTAGGCTGAAGAAGGTTTAAATGTACAAGTTTGGGAAAATGGAAACTCCCAAAAACCTGAACCAACGGATGGGCAAAAAAAGTCAGAACAAAATAAAAACAGCTCTCATTAACTTCAGTTAGGGGTGGGTGATATGGCAAAATATCACATCACGTTTTTTTAATGGAAAAATAAAAATTTCCACGATTTTATCACAGTTCTTTTTTACAGTGAAGTTAATTTAGAACCAAACTATTCTTTTGTAAAAACTTAGCCCTAAAGAAAAAAGAGTCATCTTTCCCCCTGTTTGCTACTTCTCTCACACAGCGTCTTTTTTCAAAACGTGTTATAGTTGGTTGTTTCTGTGTAATGTCTTTGCTTAGTTACCACTGGCTGATTGTGGTTGGCCCGCGTTGGCTCTCAGCTAATAGTTTGGATGCTGCATCTTCAGGTGGGTTTAAAAAGGTTCGTGTTTGGGTTTTTTTGTTTGGAGAAACCCAAACCAGTTCCATACGCAGTGTTGGGGAGTAACGGAAAACAAAGTAACGGCGTTACGGGATTCAGAATAACATTATGAGTAACTGTATTCCATTACAGTTACAGTTTAAATAGATAGTATTCAGAATACAGTTACATTGGAAATCAATGGATTACGGGGCGATATTTCTTTTTCACGAGTTTATATTTATTCTCTTGAACACGGAAGGTCGTTTCCCAGAACCCCACCCCACAAAACCCGGAAAATAAACGGCTATTCGCCTGATCAGTCGGTCAAAATGAGTCGGACGAGGAGCAGCAGGGCAAACTTGAGAAACCGAAAAACAGAGCGGGACAGGAAGGGGTTGAAAGACGAAACGGCGTTATATTCGAATACGTAACGCCGTTACTTTTTCCCGTTACCCCCAACACTCCATATTTGGAGTTTTTTTTGGGGGACCAACTCCAAGTTTTATTTTGTTGTTTTTAAAACCCGCCACCTTGACTAAAACAGCAGGCTAGTAAAAAAAAAAACAGCACTGCTCTTTTGCCATGTTTGGGTTGGTCATGTTATGAAGCGGGCTTTTGGTTCCCCAAGGAAAAGAAAAACCTGGTTTGGCAAGCAAGAGCTGCAATTAATAGAATTTTTAGGGGCGAAAATCATCTCTGTCCTCTGGCAGATCGTCCACACTCTAATCCTTAGATCTAATATGATCCAAACCCCCTTTTAAATATGTATTTTGTACCTTACAATGCTGCACAATTTAACATCCCAAAATTTAAGAACCATGGCTCTATTTTCATTAAAAATTTACACTGCCCCCCTGACAGGTTATATTTTTACATTTATATATTTTTACATTTTATTCTCCCCCCGTTTTTTTCCAAATCTTATTTTAAATATTATTGTTATTTTCTTGTCATATTTTTTCACTCTTTATGTCTTTATATTTTTTCCCTTTTTGTAATTGCAAAGTGCTGCCAGTTAGCTGCCCTTTTTCCTTTCCTTTCTTTTGTATTTTTTTTGCTGCTGTAACAAAATTTTCCCCCTGGGGGATGAATAAAAATATATCTATTATTATCTATCTATCTATAAACCAACAGTGTGACCCTTTTGTCTGCCCCTTTTAACAATTTAAGTCAATTCAACTCAATGAAAAAAACCCAATTTACACTTTTTAAAAAAAAATGCACACACACACTGAATGAACTTAAAGGGTTTTTTAATTGATTCCAAATATTATTCTGGGGATCTTCTTTTTGTTGTGATAAAATGGATTTTGAACAATACACTGGACATTTCTACACTTCATTTAGAAAACATTAGTCTGCTGACTGTGACAAATAATGTGTGAGTTCAAAGGTTTCATTAAGTCAACAGACATTATTCATGAAAAAAAGACAAAAAATGAAGTGAAACTGAAGGAAAATTCTTATCTGAGATAAGAAAAGTCACAATATGGAAAAAACATTTCAAATCTCATTCATTCAGAAGATAAACCAGTTAAATTTTTGGGTTTAAAAAGATATAAGATTCCAACAGTAACAGACGTGAACTGCCCTAAGTCTCAGTCTACAGTGTGGTCTTAAATCCCAGAAAAGTTTTTAAATCCGCAGCTTGTTGTTGGCTGGCCCAGGTTTAGACTAGGACTGGGAGCTGAGAACTAGGACAGGCTTCACAGCTTCTCTCTGAGAGGTTACAGCTGCTCAGTCTGAAGAGGAAACAATGAAGAAAAGTCAAATAACATTTGTGTTAAAAAAAGGAAAATCAAGGAAACCCAAACTTTTTTTGGGTTTTTTCTGCAGCCCCCAAAAAACAACAGACCTGAGAAAACTGGGAAAAAACATAAAACACAGTTTTTTGAGGAAGCAGAAATATCCTTTTTTCCCCCTCAACAATGAGGTTTCATTGTTTCTCTTTCATTGGCTCGTTAAACCCTTTTTCTTTTTTATTTCCAAGTTGGAACGACAGTTAAATATGACACAAAAATAAAAGACATGTCAGTCAGGCCAAAAAATATTTGGATAGTTAGACATGTATTTTTTGGGGGATCTCAGCATTTTACTTTAAAATATAATAAGGGATACACAGTCAATGACTGCAAAGGTTTTACTCTAAATATTAAATCTGTAGTTTGTTTCATGTATTTGCCCAGCTACTGTTAAAACCACAAAAAAGGGCTAAATTTCCCCCACAGTTCTTTCTTTTAGTGTCAACCCTCTCAAATTAAAGCTGAGACTTGGCCTTTAATGTAGGATCCATTTTTTTAATTCAGATTCAATGTGTGACCGACAGAGATGATAAAATTGAAAGAGAATTTATTTTCCCTCCTGCTAAATAAAATACAGATCTTTTATAATGATAATAAATTAACTATCTATACACTTACAGGCTTTGTTAGGGTTTTGAAACTGGCAGCCCCCGAAGGCCTCCTAAAGAGATTTTTTCAGGTAAAACACCAGATTTTTTTTCTTTGAAGTAAGATAAAGACCAGAGTGACCATTGAGGAGACATTTCATCTGTGGAACGCCTGAACTCGGGGGATTTTGGATCTGCCCCACTAGAGAACGATCATTCAGTTCATTAAAGTGGAACAGGTTGATGCTTTGCTCTGCAGAGGAGTCTCTTAATCTTCTTCTTGATGTACTGGACTGTTTGCTGTTGGTCTGTGAGCCACTTCCTGTTCACAGACCTCGTAAAAATCTGATTGGTCTCAGTGAAAGCCCCGGAGGAAGCGGAGGAACAAGCCCAGGTGTCCATTTGGACTCTTGGCCGGTCCACAGCCCCGGGTAGAGCTGTGTTGGATCGGTTTCTGTGGACTTTTAGACCAGTTGGGGGTTGATTGCCCTTTGACAGCAGATTGACTCCAGAGTTGATGAAGGTCAGATGGCTGAAGACACCAGAACCCTAAAGACTCAGAGGGGGAAAAACAGAACACCTTGTCCTGGTCAGTCCTCTCTCCTCTTAAAGACCTGGGGAACCTCCGGCCCAGGCTGCTCTGATATCGATCCCACCCCTCTTGGTCGATTTAAAAGATCGGGTTTTCCTTTCTGGTGTCAAAGCCATTTTTCCCAGAGACTCAACATTTTCCCCTTCTCTGGACCCCAGTGGGGATCTGTTCAGCTCCTCCATCATTTAACGTTCTTCAGTTTGGACTGAACCACCGGGAAAGTGGTTAACCTAGGGGGCTTGGGGCAGCCCTCCCCCCTCTCTGGTTTTAAAAACATCCCCCAGAACTGTAGCAGAATCCAGCGAAGACGGGATGGGGCACATGATGTGGAGGCCGTGAAGTCTTAGGGAGATGATCCTTCTCCTGCTTTCCCTCTGAACCTTTTCCCTGAAACTCTCCTTCTGGGGGTCAGTAAACCCCTCCCCTCTGCCCATTCAACACACCAGGAGGGATCTGATTGGCTGCTGAGGTGTGTGGTTATCCAGAGGCAGCAGAGGGGCATTTTCCCCCCGAGAGTTTGTCCCGCACTCCACTGAGGGGGCTCTGTAACATCATAGGATCTCAGTGTTGTGGAAATCCAGGAAATGACACTCATCGACCGCAAAAATAACAGAACCTGGACCTCTTCAAACCTGCAGAGTCCCTTCTTTGTTTCAGGAAAAAAACTGATGAAAAGTTCCCCCAAACTGCTTTTTCTCTTTTAGCACATTCAGCCCCTGGGAATGGAAAAGTGAAGTGTTTTCCTGGTTGGCTTTGTCTTAGATCCCGATCAACTTCTTTCTAACTTTTTAATGCCCGCCCTCCCCTTTTCATGTCTGATTGGTCCATTTTCTTCCAGGTGAGGCAAAGATGTCTTCTTGTCGATGCTTGTTTCTGGTCTGGCTTTTCCCGGATGCTGTTTCAATCTGTCGACTCATGTTTATTGACCTTCCTCCCCCCTCTGTATGTAGGCCTGTGAGATCTGATTCAGAAGGTTGGGCCTCTTTAAGATCCCAAACACACACTGGAAATTCTTCTTCAGGTAGATTTAAGTTTCGGACAAAATGCAGCCCTGTCCTGAAAGAACAAACAAAACAACATCAATGGCATTAAAAGAAAAAAAGCATTTCATCCCCTAAAAAACACACATGAACATGTCCCCCCATGTCTTGAGACGTTATAAATTTCCCCTTTGTCCATCATGTTTAAACTTTAAAAAATCCTCTTACTGCTGTGGACAGTAAACTCCTCCCGCTATTCCTCAGGAAATTCACTGTGATCTTCACAAAAAACCTCTCTGCTCCTCCTCTGCTCTTTTATCCTCATCGTTTAACCTTCCTCATCCTCCCTCTGACTCTCCCGAGCATTCTGGGGAAACTAGACCACAACCTTTTGGATCTTCTTCAGCCCTTTTTCCAAAAAAATGACAATGTTCTCCTCCAGCTGGAACGAAAACTTTTGGCACAATCAAAAAAAAACCTGGGCCAAAATAGATCCCTGTTGGACACACTGACAATCCACTGCTCAAAAGTGCAGCATGGAATTTTTCAAACCGATTCAAATGTTGTTGTCCTGTACAGCCATAAATATGGGTCAGGTGTGTTTGATGCTTGGGCAGACTAGCACTGGAAACCCTGAGCTCTCCTGGTCCCCCCTGTGGAGGAATCAGAAGAATTAGCTCACATTATGTTTCGCATCTGTGATGTTTTTTTGCTTTTAAAAAACAACAGCCTTTATGTTCTGTGGCCCGTCCGTTAAAAAAAACACTACGGGTGACATTTCAATGGGGGGAAACAAGCAATCAGTTCTGTACCCCATGACCTAAGTCTCCAAAATCCACCTTTTTAAAAGAGGGTTTTAAAGGCTCACACTGGGTTTGACAAGTCTCACCTCTGCTCAGGACACAACACAAACACTGGAACTGGGTAGGGCTGAGTTACAGGAGTTTGTTCTATCTGAAAGACACATATAAGAACATAAATGCTTTTCTTGAAAAGAGAAACTAATTTTTCCACTAAACCTGTTTTTACCCGATTTTCATATTGTGTATTATGGCCTGAGACAAAAAACAATCCCTTTATCTTTCTAGAAGACCAGTTATACAGGACAGTGTCATACATTTTTAAAATAGCTGCAGCTCCCCCTTTGCAGCAGGGGAGGCTGTCCTTAATCAAGAGGGGCATTGACATGTCCTCTTCATGGACCACAGCTGGGCCCGGTCGGGGGAATCCGTTTATGGGTCCTGGTGAAACAGAGATTAAGACCCTCAGGACATGGGGACAGGGACAACAACCCCAAAGGTGTTCTCAAATAAAAAAAAACATGTAGTCAGTTGCAGCTCCTTTTTTTCGAGAGGGGGTGCCTTTAAAAAATAAAGAGACCCCGCATTGACCAGTCCCCTTCATGGAAAACAGCTGGGCTCAGGTCCAGTTCAGGTCCCGGTCAGCAGAGTCTGGGGGTGTGCTGCTGCTCTGGGCCCTTTAACACAAACACACGGCTTTGAGGGGAATAATGATGGGGCAGGTGGAGTGCTGAATCGACATGGAAAGGTCATGGAATTAAAATCCTCATCCACCTTGAGCTTTTTCTGGATCTCATGGTCCCCCCCCAGACTGCTTTTAGGTGGAGGGCTCCCCCCTCTCTGTCCCCCACTGATTTGGTGCTGAATTCCTCCACATCAGCTCCCCACACTTTCTACCTTCATGTGGGGGGAAAAAACCAAAACATTCATCTGCATCAACTGAAAAATTTCCCCTTTCCCTCATTTGTCCCGGGAAAACCACCCCCCTCCTCTTTTTAAAAGTGTCAGTTGATGCAGTCAGACAGCAGTGGAGGCAGAAAGGGGCCCCTCAGCTCTGCCCACTTCATCCACTGTGGGGTCTGAAGCTGCAGTGAAGTGCAGGCAGCCCCACAGGATCCGGGGCGAGCATTTCCCTTCAACACACAGACAGATGGGATCCCCTTTTTATCCGCCAATCTAAAAAAACCCGCTTTGAATTTTCCTTTAGTAAAAAATCCACTATTTTTCAGTAAAAAATCTTAATGTAATAGTCAAATTGATCATAGAAAGACTCATTTGGTTTTATTTAAATCTAATCTGAAAAATAACTTAGCTTTAAAAAAATGTATAAAACAGTGAAATATTTCCCCCCTGAAAAGTTGTGAATCAAGTAAAAAAGGAAAATGGGAAACACGGTTTCAGTCGACTGCAATAAAAAATTACTTTTTACTAAAAAAAATTTTGATTCCAAAAAACTTGTACTCTTTTTAAAAAAAAGACTGCTTTCAATAAAGCCTTTTCATTAATATTAAAAAATTTTTTTTTGTGTGTTTGTGTGTGTGTGTGTGTCCCTTTTTTGGCAGGATTTGGGTTGGGTTTGGCGGGGGGTAAACCCCCACAAAAAAACCGAAAAGTAAACCTGATAAAAAAGTTTTTTTCTCTTGGATCCAAAAAAGGGAACAAATATTTTATTCAGTGAACATTCTGTATCCAAAAGACTAAAACCTTAACTTAATTGTTTTAGGGACCCCGCTTCTAATTTGTTGGGATCCCTTTTTTTATGTATTTATATATTTTGGTGAACTTCATGTGTTTATGTGGAATGCTCTGTATCGCCGGGACATCGCTATATTGTTTATCGTGTTTGTTGAATTATTGTATAACATGCCTCATGCTTTCTGCCTCTGGGCTGGTTGTCGCTGGAAATGAGAACTGGTTCTCAACTAACTACCGTTTAGTAAATGAAGGTTAAATAAATAAATATACATGAATATCCTCTGAGAGTTTGCAAGCTGATATTTCCAGTTTGAGACTTAATGACTGTTTCAAACCTCCTCCTGATTTAAACAAACTCCATCCAACTGTAAAACACTTGTAATAAACCAGTTTCTCCAACTAAAATAACCAAGAAGAACTAGTGGACGTCACTGTCAACATTTTCCACAAACTAGAGAAAACCATGTCCCTTCCAATGAAGACAAATCAAACCAATCAGAGCTCCACTTACTCAAAGTTTTTCCCATGAAGCTTCATCCTCTGCAGCTCTCTCCTGTCAGTGTAGGAAAGGCTCTTAGTTCTTCAGTTCAAGCTTCTTTTCTCAGCTGCTTGTGTGAGTGGAACTTTAACTGACACACACAAAAACCTGAAAAAAAACACCATAAATCAAAGGTCAGAAAATTCAGGTAACAACAGAGAGAGCTGCTGATGAGTAAAATATTGAAACTGCTGACATGATTGATTCAGATGGAGAAAATCATCTGCGCCTTGCAATATGCTTGGTCAAAATGAAAGTAAACTCTCAGAGAGGTGTGTGTGTGTGCATGGTCTCTTCATTATCCAAATATGCAGTGTGACTGGTTGGACGGGGTCTCAGTCAGACTGAAAGTTCACATGCTAAGACATGAACCTCAAGACTCCCAGTGTGAACACACAAACACTCTGCTGACTGTTTGATGTTTCATTATTGATTATTGATCAGTTGAATCAGCTGATCAATAATCAACTGATCTCAGCTGATCAATAAACACACACTGCAGAGTAGAACTGATCAGTTCTTCACTGAACCTTCAACCAACCACGGTGAAAACCCAAAGTCAAGGGAGGATCACCTGAGGATTACCTGATCACACAGCCTGATTACACAGCCTAAAGCAAACACACACATCCCATACACACATCTGAAAGTCAACATCTGTCTTTGACTTTGATGAGTATTTTTATTCCAATCACTTGTTTAATGTTAACAGTGCTGTTTGGAGTTTTACATTGAAGTCCACATGAGTCATCTGTGATACTGGTCAGTGTTTAGCATCAAAATCAAATATAGATCAACAACTGTGGTCAGCTTGACTTGACATCAGAGGTTTGTTTGCCAACATGACTCTGTGGAATAAACTGTCAGCACAGTGATGACAAAGCTGATGTTTGTGATTCCTTTCAGACTTTCTGTGGCTCTCCGAAGAGAACCATCCTCCTGGATCACATCAAGGACATCAAGGACATCATGGATGACGAGGACCTTCAGGACCATCTGGAGATCCACTTCCAGAAGCCCAGTAACTGTGGAGGTGAGATAGAGAGCATCAAGTACACCTCTGGGGAACGGCTCTGCAGGCCTTTTTCTGTGAGGACATGGCACTTTCATCCAAAGCATCTAATCCAGGGCTGTCAAACCCAAATACACAGTGGGCCAAAATTTAAAAAAATGCTCCAAGTCGAGGGCCGGACTGGTCCAGTGTTTACTGAAAACATTGACCTTTGACCAAAAATTACCTTATTGAATATATTGAACCTGGAACTAACACTGCACAGAAGTTATTTCCCATAAAACATAAATCATTAAATAAATGAATCAATCAGTTGCATTAATTTCTTTATGGCTATGAAATGCTTCCAGAGTAATTTAAGTTGAAAACTTTTTTTTCTACAGGCAAACAACAGCCAGAAATTAATTTACTTCAAAGAAAATCAGATGTCCTGTAGAAAAAAAAAAAGCATTAAAGCTCAGTCCGCTGCAGTAATATTTTTCAGAGGAGGCCTGAAGGTTTCCAAATCCAAACAAACAAGATCAAATGAACAATAAAAAAATAAATAACCACACCTCAAACTTTAAACAATACAAATGGACAGTAAAATAACTGCACTTTAAACAATACAACTGAACAATAACTGCACTTTTCTACCTGAACATTATACAATCAATCTTGGACATTTGTGTTGATTATGCAGCTTTTAATTTCATTTCCTGCTGTTTTACATTTCATATTTTAACATTTGCTCTTATTTACTGTATCTGTCATTGACTCTTTAATGGTACTGTAAAGATGCTGCTGGAAACTGAATTTCCCGGAGGAACCTTCCTGAGGGATTAATAAAATACTGTCTATCTATCCTCTGAGCCAGACACTTGGTGTCTCATCTTGGATACAAGTTCATCTATGTCTGATGTCTGGCTCTGAGCTGAGGGAAACCCTCAGGATTGAGTGAAGGTGTTTGTCAGTAAGATCGACTTCTGTGTGATGTTTTGTTCATCTTCATCAAAAGAGAACAGTTGTTCACACAGGTATGTACTGCTATGAGCCTTTCTGCTTTGCCACCAGAGACGACTACATCAAAGTACAGACATGATGATAGTACAGACCCAGTTGAATGAATGGAAAACACATTCAGTACTGGACACGTGTACCAGCAGCTCCCTCAAGTGGAAGATTTTGAAAACATTTTGACCCATTTTCAGAAATAGTCAAATTTGTTTTGACCTGCAAAGTCAAGTATGAGTGTAGGAAAGAATCAATTAAATAAATCACTTTTGTATAAGAGAACTATTGATTTGACTTTGATTATTAGGAAACACCAATTTAAGGCAATGAATTCTTTAATTTACAAAGGCAACAATATTCTTTAATGACTTTCATTATCTTTCAGAAAACTAAGTTAAATCATAAACTGTGGAGCAGATTGTGGGACAGACAACAGCTGTTATTATGTAGAAGATGCAGCAGAGTGCAGCAGGTTTCTACAATCATTACTAAAGTCTTGTGAGAGAGCCAATAAATCCAATGCTTATATTTGTCATATCGACATTTAAGGTGTATTGATTGGTTCTACAACGCAATGCATGCATTGAGTAACATGCAAGAAAAAACATTCCACCTTAATAGTTGCTGGTAATTGTCAGTAGCCTTTGAGCAGCACAGTGAGTTCAATGATTTTTTTCTACCTAGTGATTGTTAACTGGTAGCGATGAAAAAGGCAGCGTAACACCCTTCATTCATCATTCACTCTTCTGACTGTTTCTTCATTTGTGATGCATTTGCACAGAAACATTACAAAGCCAGTCTATTAAACTTGTTCAGCTTGTGCTGCATCCACAGCTGCTGGAGATCAAACCTCACTGAGCTCCGTTTTCACTGCCTATCAGATGAACTTGACCTCTGCCTGCACTGAAACGTTTCCTCAGAGTGGATGTTTCCAATCAGTCCTCATTTGCTCTCGGCACAAGTAAGTGTAAAGTTTGTCTTTAGGTTATTGTTTAGTGATGCAGGAGGTTTGGACTCTGTACTGAATATGGATTATATGTGACTTATTATGAAAACCAAACTGTTCCAAAGATCAGTGTTCTTAACAGGCCTGAGTCTGACAGCTGAACAATGAGGCTGAAATCCAAACATCAAGTATCATCATACATCACAGACCTGAGCTACAGTACATTGATGGAACTTCCTAAAATAACACACAGCACTCTCCACTTTGTGCTGTGACGTCCAGAACTGGAATATTTACAGTAAAGTCTCAGATACTATTACACTCTGATCTTAACACAGCTCCTGGAGCTCCAGGTTCTCCTGTTGTTGGTCTGTGTCTGTGACTCCACCAACAGTGGACTGACACTGGACCTCTAGCTCCTCAAGCATTACCTGTCTGCAGAACTGTTAAAGTATGGAATGCAGAATCAGAGCAGATGCTTCAGGACTGCTTTAACAACACAGACTGGGAGGTGTTCAAAGAGAGGAGTCTACTGTGGACTTAGAGGAGAATGCTGCAGCAGTTACTGGTTACATCAGCACATGCACGGACAATATCATTCCTACAAAATGGATTAAAACCTACCCCAATAACAAACCCTGGATAAACTCTGAAGTGTGGTCCATGCTACGTGCTCACTCTGCTGCTGCTATGTCTCAGGCAATGCTGAGGAATACAAAAAAGGCTAAATATGACCTTCATAGATCCATCAGACATCAGACAAGAGACAGTACAGACTGAAGCTGGAGGATTACTTACAACACCTCAGACCCACAGCGCATGTGGCAGGGACTCAAGGATGTAGAGAACTTGACTGGGGCCACAAGAGACAAGGAGGCGTGGCTTCCAAAACCACAGAGCAAGCTTTCCAAACAAATATACCAGCTTCCTTATACTAAACTGGGAAGGTGAGCGGCCTGGAAATGTGACATCTAAAATCAATATACTCCTCGCTCTAACAAATAGTGTTTTCCATTGTGGAGGTGTACTCACATTAAGCCATGCTGTGAACAGCCACTATCACTAAAGCTGTGCTGGAGCGCTGCAAGTGTTTCTTCCACTTTTACTGCACAGCAAACTGATTTGTTCATCTGAACCACTAATAAAGTGATGCTAACTCACTGAGAAAACACATTTCATTTTCTTACAACCTTTTCATAGTTTAAAAGAAACAGCAAAAGTTTTCTTTGCATTAGTAGTAACATAACAGCTGTGATGTGGCTGAAAATGATCAGTAAACAGTGAAATAAGGCTGAAATCTGAACAGAGGAGTGAAAGTAAACCTCAGATCACAGAGGTTCAGGTAGAATAGAGCTTTCTCTCTAGTCTACAGCATAGACACACAGGAGGGCAGGCGACTGCAGACACAGCTAAAGGAAGGAGAATGTCATAGGTTGGCAATGGTCAGCTCTGCTACCAAGCAGGACCAACACAGTGCAATTTGGCACAGCTACCCCTTGTTAACTCCTGTGAGGCTGTAATGGAAATGCATGTCATCACAGCTAATGTGCTAATAGAAAAAGCCCATAATATGCTACTTTTCAGGCACCTCTGTAACAACCTTAAGCTTCTGAACATCTACCACAACATCCCTAATTTACTTTCCACTGGAAACATTGATGCCTCTGCCTCTACCTGATTTCCTGTCATCTCTACTGTCCATAATAAAGGCATAAAAACCCAAATCAGTTAAAGATATACTCACATTCCCATTTCCCCACATTCAAAGCTTACTGGTGTTTTATCTAATTCTTCCTGCTGTCCATACTGGCTGCCAGGAGATCCCTTCTTTAAACAATTTCTGTGGAAATGATAGGCCACAAAATCCACAGTCCTGTTTCTGTGCAAATAGTAATTCCAAAATTCATCAGCATCGTTAAACAAAATCAAGTGTGTATCTTCAAATGTTTGTCTTTTAGTGCAGAATTTCCTCTCTGTGTTTCCATCTCTCCATCACACAGCTTTGCAAGGAAACATTAGGTGTAGAAAACACAAGAGGGAATTTTGGACTAAAATACCTGAAGATAGAAACTTGATCTACTCAGACTGTTTGAAGCCTCATGTTTGCTTCTTTTCAACTCTGAAGTCAACTTTTCCACAGGACAGGGACTGTGGATTTTATGCTCCATCATTTCCATTAGAATTTCTTTTAGAAAGGATCTTGTTGCAGACAGTACAGACTTCCTAGAAATCCTTTGCTTTAACACAAACGACAGTGAATCACACCAAAACAAAGTTAAGAAGTTCAGCAGCCATGAGAATATCTCACAGCCATGATCAGCATTAAAAACACTCCATATTGTCCATGAATGATAAGCATACAATCAAACCACTGGGCTTATGGGTATGATTACTTGTCGTCCCAATTTCACAAACATATCATTTGGACAAAACATTTCAAAACAGTAACTTCTAAACTAGACACTGACATGAACTACTAACATGTACTGACTTACTGAAAACCTTGAGGTGATCTGGACTTTCCTGTAGTTTCCTCTTGTCCTTGTAACAACAGTAGCTCCTCCCTTCCTTGTCAATAATTGTGCAGAAATATCTGAGTGCTTCTTTCTTCCTAAATCATGAGCAAGTCCTGTCCAGTCCAACTGTTTCTGCTCCTGTTTGACTCTCATTCTTGTCTCACTATAGTTGTGAGGATGCATGTTGCCAGCTGGGTTGGTGAATTCAGCACCAAGGACAGCAGCAGCTGAACTGTGCACAACTACATGTACTAACACACAGCAAATTCACAAAGTACTAAAATCTGGAGTCAGGCAAAAAAAGTGTGAAAGAGTTACATTTCTGGAGTTTATTTTATAACTCTGACTACAGTTTGTGTTAAAGTGTACACCCAGGCCGAGTTGAATTTTGGAGTTTATTCCCTGGTGTTCAGGATCTGGTTTAACTCTGTCCTGGAGTTCACTTACGCATTTTATCGCGCATGAGCAGCACAAGGAACGTCGTCACAAGGCTGGTAAGAGCATGATTTTTATCAAAAAGTACTGTGTACCAATCAAGACAAAAGTGTCCTTTGCAAATTTTATTTTTTGATAACTTTGCAGTGGTTATGCTTTTTTCTATGATATATGCCAAAGGTGTGTATTTTTAAGAAATTTTTATATTTCAAACACAAATCCCATATTACTCTATTTTTACACTCTGTAACCTAAATTGTTACACTGGTACTGATAAGGAGACAAAAGTGTCCTCTTCAAAAATGTCATAAAAATCATATATATTAATATTTTTTCTGCTTTTTACATACATCTTTTAATCAACTTCAGTCCTGATCATAAATACCAAATATTTAATTATTTTCAGATTTTAACCCTTTATATACCAGTGTTGGTGATGGCATCCCAATGCCAATTGATAGTGCAGTCTCCTTACTCTTTGAAGCAACAACTTAGATTGTTCTAGAAATAAAAAACACAAATGAAACATAAGAAAAGTTTATTTTCAACAAAGAAAGACTAAACAATTTGGAACAAATTAACAGTTTGGAACAGTAATGTACACCTATGGCATTACACCCAGAGAACACAGAATATGAGAATATGAAATCAGCGAAATTCAACTCTGCTCTCCTTTCTGTGTGTATGCACAAACATATGTGTGAGTTCAGTTCTCTCATCTCCACAGGAAGTGCAGTACAGGGATGTGTGAACTTTGTAAATGTACTTTCCACCACACTTGCAGCAGGTGTTGGTGGCCTTCCTCCGCTGATTTGAGTGCACTGCATGCACAGTCACCTTTATGGGATTTGAGGTCCCTGTGTGCCCACTGACACTGGCACCGGCCTCTCCTTTCTGTGGCTCCCTCATGCTTCTGCCACCATGGCAGCAGAGCTTGGTGTCTTGGGGGAGCCGCTGTCATTGTTGGAGTTGTGGAGGACCAAAGCCATTCCCAGCTCCTCCAGGAAAATCCGCGCCAGGCCAGTTTGCTCTGGTTCCAGGCCGGATCCACAGCCATCCACAGCACAAAAGGAGTTGAAAGCAGAGACATCCAGAATGTTGTAAAACAACGTCAGGGGCCACGGCGAGCTGTAGGTACCTACAGTGTGAAAAAAAGAAAAAATAAATTAAATAGGCTATTCTTCTGAAAGAAATACACAATAATAAATGCACTAAATGTATCTCTCAGACAAGCACATAAATTCCAGTAATTGCTCTTACCTTATCCAGATTGTCCACACCGCCTTTGCAGCTGAATTATTTTGGGCTTCAGGCTCCTCGTCGCTAATGGCTGGCTCCTGGTGTACAGTGCTGAGCAGCAGCATGTTCTTGCCACCTTTGGGATGTAGGAGACAGCTGTGTGGGGTCTTTGTGAAGCAGAAGGTGGAGGG
Source organism: Toxotes chatareus (assembly GCA_016801885.1). Lineage (NCBI taxonomy): Eukaryota > Metazoa > Chordata > Actinopteri > Toxotidae > Toxotes > Toxotes chatareus. The sequence goes on along the minus strand of JAFBJY010000399.1, from coordinate 223,584 downwards.
ATCGGGATGGTTCTCTGCTTGGTCTGGAGCAGGATCGAGGAGGAAGCTCAGGCTGTTCGGGTCTGTCCCCAACCAGGCCCATCTTCCGTTTAGCAGCTCTTCCCCAAGTCCATATGATGTGTGAAAATTATCCGTCTGCACGCCCCTGCCAGTCCTTCTCAGTCAGCTCTAGAACCCGCTCTCCTTCCCTGACTAACCTCTGCAGGTGACTCCGGCATGGCTTTCCTGTGTGTAGACTTGCATTCTAATGCATATGAAGTGTGTGGACGCCACAGGCCACTCACACCCCGATCCCATATTTGGCTGGCTTCCCTGGGAATACTGCTTGAATCTGCATACGATGCTGGGAATGGAACCAGATGCTCATCTATGCAGAGATATCTCTGGCAGGGTTGAAGAGAAGAGAGCTGGTGTTCCACTTCTCTCACAGCTCTGAAATAGCACGCAAGCTGTTGCCTCTCTCTGACACTGGGGCCGTGTCAGAGGGTCATCCGCAGCTTGGATAGCTAGCATCTCAAATTTGTAGCAGGGCATGGTGGCTGGGAAGATGGCTTCCGTACTGACTGCTCCTCCACAAGCCATGGATGCATTCATCCCGTGAGAGAGTAAACCCGGCCAAAATGAGCAGGCCAGGGAATGCCTCCAGCTCCATTCTGTCCATGTCTTTTGAGGCTTGAACAATGCGTCTCCCCTGCAGATTGGTCATCTTCAAAATAGAGCTCGATTATCTCATCAGTGATGAACAGATCCCAACATGACTTCACCTGTTCTGTGATGCAGGCGATGTATGGCATACCTTATAGGTCCGGGAGGAAGACAGATGGGTGGAATGCCGGAGCGTTTCTGAATGAGAGGCTGACCAGTAGACCTGTCCATTGTTTGAAATCCATTCAGGAGCTGCTGTCTCTTCTACTCCCCTCTTCGTCGACCTCTGAGCTGTAAAGGAGAACCAGATTGCATGGGATCTCCACTCACTGTCAGAAGAATCTTCTGGGGAGGGGAGAGTATGAGGATGAGTATCCTTGCTCCCCCTCCTACCATTAAGGCTGCATCACCTCTTCCAGAGCTTGCAGAGCACTGAATTTCACGTACCATGACTGCCATGTAAGAAATAATGAACACATGCTCTGGAGCTGGCACTGCATATCAAAGTTTTTTTATGGTTTGACACCTGTGGCCAAGGGAGTTAATGTTCTCAGACAAAAATATAATGATTGTGTGAGAAGTGTGGATGATAAGGCAAATTCTAAAGTACAGTATTTAATCAGTTCATATTAAGCTGTATGTGTGTTGTCTGCATTTCAGACCTCCCATCTACTGAAGCATCTATGAACCTGGCTGGTCGTTCAGACCTGACAGAATATATGACCCTCACTACTTGTGGTAAGCAGAGTTATAGAGTAATGCTAATGTTTTATCTTGGGGCAATTAATATCCAGCCAGGTATGTGAGGTTTTTAATGTGTGTGCTGGACTTAGGGGTGGGCGATATGGCAAAATATCACATCATTTATTTTTTTATATGGTAAAATCACGATCACGCATTTTATCACAGTTCATTTTTACAGTGAAGTTAATTTAGAGACAAACTGTTCTCTATGTAGAAACTTAGCCTAAAGACAAAAAAAAAAAAAAAAAAAAGTCTTACTCTTTCCACCGTTTGCTACTTCTCTCATATGGTGTGCTTTTTTATCAAAGGCTTTGTGTTATAGTTGGTTGTTTCTGACTCGGCACCACTTGGACCCAGCTTCAACTGGCCCTTGGTAGAATCCACAGCCCTGGCCAGAAAAATCTCTGACATCCATCCACCTCTTCCAGGTCAGCTCTAGTGTGGTGCTGTATCATGTCTACAAATGACTGACAGTAACGACCTTCCTCTCACCTCCTTCAAAGACTGATTAACACCAAAGTCTATCAAAGATCAAGAAAGCTCAGTGGAATGAGGTTCATCAGGGTTTCTGAGCAGTTACGAGCATCAGGAAATGTGACCTTGCTGTACCTGGAAACAAAAACAAATGAATGAAGAGGTTATTAGTACATGACACTGCAGCAACTGACTTCTATCTATCTATAAAATCTAAATATAATATGGACAGGCGAAAGCAGAGCACTGGTTCCAGCTATCAAATGTTCTAACATGTCGTCTCTCTCTTCTACATCTGTTGACTCTTTCTACCAAAGCAGCGTAGTAGGAACGTGGTTAATATACCGAGCATCCCCCACATCCATGTGAGTGCTGAATCAGGCTGCTGTGTGATGGTGTATCTGACGAAGAGAGACAAGAGAGAATTAAACAGCTTCACTGGATCTTTCCTCTGAGTGTGTGATATGGATAATCTGACCGACCGTCCTCACGAGGTTCAGATGCTCAGAATAGTTGAGTCTTCCTCCAGCGAGGTGAACAGGTTCAACTGTCTGTAGAAAACTTCAGAGAAAAGTGAGCACAGTGATGGATGAGAAAAACAGAAGTGAATATTTCCACTAGACTCTGCTACAGCTTTACCTCTGTTATGAAGCCATTAGAACTAATCCTGCTGCTGCTTCTGCTGCTACAGCTATACTGCTGCTAAAGCTGCTGAAATACTGAAATATCTACAATCATTAGACCAACTGTTACCACTTACATACATTTTTATGTTTCTGTTGTCAAACAACTGAGCATTATTAAATTTTGCAACAATATTTGACATGGACAATTCTAAATACACGATGTAAGATATCCCAGAGTGTGTCTGTGTTGAACTGTGTAACAGAAGGAAAAAAGCTTTAGGAGGCTCTGGCCCTCCCCTCACCATCTAACATTACAGTCTGGTATGAAATTCTTGCAAACTGGGTTGATTAAACACTTACTGAAAACCAACAATGGCGCGGTTTCCCCTCATTATCCCAATCTATCTAGCTTCAGACTAAGGTTAGGATAACGTTAGCCTTTCATAACGTACCAATAACTATTGGCGACAAACTCTCTTCTCCTCTAAATGTGCAGTCATATTGCCAGTAGTTTAAAACAATGATTCATTTAGAAACCACCTTGTCCGCCGTTAGCGTCAAGTGGCACTGGCACCTGAGGCTTTTTTTTTTTCACTGGCACCTGAGGTGTTAGCGACCCTACTCTGCCTCTGATTGGCTCATCAGTCCTCATGTCTAAAGTTAGCCAATCTAATCAGTGAAGGCAGCGAGTACCAGCCAATTAGAGGCAGAGGAGGGTGGGTCATGACTTCACCATCCTTGAGGAAAAAATGGGCAACCTGGCTCACAGATATTATTGAATGGTGCGCATCAGGGGGATTTAGAAGTGGGTATACGCAATGCTGACTGAAAAATAAGTAGGTATACGCCATATACCGGCGTATACCCTGGACTACACCACTGGACATTTTACAAGAAAGGGGGGGAAAAAAGGTGAATCCTCACTTTAACTTTGCAAGGGGACAAATATTCCCATGACCAAAAAAATCTTTGGAAAAACAAAGAAGGGAGGGGGTGAAAACCAAATTTTCCCTTTAATTTAAGCATTTTGACCCCGGGACATTTCCCCGGGGGGCCTTTGGAAGAGGTGGGGGTGGGGGGGGGGGGACAGCAGGGGTCCCCCGCGTTTTTTCCGCCAGGGCTTGGGGGCCCCCTGCCCTGGTTTTAAAACAGAAAAAAAAGCCCATTGTTACAACACTTTGCTTTTTTTGAGGGTCAAATGTGTGATTGATTATGTAGAACGAGGGGTGAAATAATTTTTTTTTTTTTTTAACTAATCTAAAACTTTTTTATGTTTTACAATTTCTGTGGGGTGTTCCCTTCAATCCTAAACTTTTATTTGTTCCCAGTTCCTATTTGAAACAATCCATTTAAAAACATTGGTTTGAAAATCAAACTAAAGAAAATTTAAAACTGTTTTTAATAAAAATTAACTTATTTTTCAACTAAAAAAGGGGTTCTTGTGGTTTTGCTATCTCTGGTGGCTTTTCCTCCAACCTTTTTAAAGGTAAAGGAATCAAATTGGGCATTAAAAATTTAGGATACCCGTTTAATCAAACTAAATAATAAATGTTTTTCCCCTTTAAAACCTTGATCCATTTTCCCAAGAAAAAATTTTCACCTGTGGAAACCCTTTTTTTTTTCCTTTTCTAATTTATCCTTATTTTTTTTATTCATTGCTTTAATGTAAATTAAAATTTAAAGTAAAAACAACAACAACATAAAAGTCATCACTTATAATGGCCAATAAAATAATGAATTAGGTTCATCACAGAAAATGTCGCCCAAAAGTGGAAACCTGTATCTTTAAAAGCAATTTACTAAAGGGTGGAGGATGAATGAAAACCCCGTGCAATATCAAATCTGATTTTTCCTAAGAAGTTTAAAACAACTAACACTGAAAATGTTTTGTTTTAAAAACGGTTGCAGCTGGGCAGGGTTATTTTGTCTAAAGGGTTTAAATTTAATTCAAAAAGAAATGAATATTATGCTTTGTTTGGGGGTTGAATTTTTTTTGTTTTGCATCTTACGTATTGATTTATAAAACATGAAGAAAGAAAAAGTGGTGTGGAACTTTTTTAAAAGAAAACAATGGTTGATTTTTTTCAAAAAAATGATGCAGCTTCTGTAACAAACAGATTTGGAGGTACTTTTTTTCCCTTACTCTGGGGGAATTTACAGCCCTGAGCCGAAAAACACAAAAAAGGCTTTCCATGCACAGTGACTGTAACCCTGATAAAAACTAAATACCTGAGGCTGTGATTTTCCCTGTTAAGTTTATCCTAAAGAAGACAAGGGGATCAGGGTGGAAAAAAGTCCTCTGGGCAGTGGGGGCAAAAATGATGTGGGCCCCCCCGGGGTCCTCTTTACCCCCCTCTATATGTCCACACCAACTAGTGATCTTAGATGGAAAACACAAAGCCTCGGTTTTGATGTGTGTTGTTAAGTCATTACAAAAAGAAAAATGATGGGGTCCTCTCTCATTTCATTTGATATTTAAAAAACTGGCACATTTCAAAACGGGGGGGTTTCAGGGTCTGGGACCTTGGGCACCCTCGGGCCCGGTTGGCAGTTCAGGCTTTTCCAGCTTGTCTTTTTTTCTTGTACTATTGGACAAAGGCTCTTTTTTTAAACCCAAGAAAGCCCAATTTTTATTTGTCCCCTTTTTCTTTCAGGGCTGTTCGGGTTTTCCTCCCTTTTTTTTGTATCCTTTTGTCCCCTCCTTGTGTGTTTTGTTTGTCCTGTTGTCTGTTTGGTGGTGGTGGTGTGTGTGTGTGGGGGGCTTCTTCCCAGGTTGGGGGGCGCCACTCAACCAGAAATTACACAGCTGTTCTGATTTTTGACTCATCTTGTCCCCCCTCTTTTCCCTGGGATCCCGCCCTTCCCACTGCCGGGATAATCTTTCCCGGGGACACCTGCTCCCCCCATCAACCATTCCCCCCATTACCTTCTACCTGGGACTTTGTTGCCTCACCAAAACAGCCCATTTCCCCCCCGCCTTTTTCCCAAAAAAAGTGAATCTGCACTTTTTCCAGATCCGCATTTGGGTCCTTCCTGGTTGTTGTTTTTGCCAACAACACTTTCACCCCATTAAAGGGAATAGTACCATCATTTTTGAAGTTTGAGGGGTTACCGTTTTATTTTTCCTGTTTTGCTGTCTCTCATTTGACTTGTTTACTTAGTTTTAAAGTTTGATCAATGTGTCAACATTTCATTTTTTTTAAAAAGTGATTTTAAATTATTCAATATCCTATATACATTGTATGTTTTTTTGGGTTATAACCCGTCCATCTGTAACTTCCTGTATTTTTCCCTTTATTGTCTGCTTGCTAAAAAAAAAAAAAAAAGGGATTTTAAATCTCAGTGGGTTCAAATGATTGAAAATAGTTCAAAGTTTCAGAGATTTCAGTTAATACCCCTCTGTTTTCCTTTTATCGTTCTCTCTCATCTTTTCTTGGAAACCTTTTTTGCTTCCTCGGGTTTAAAAAGCCAACACCTGAAGTACTGATCTGAAAAAAGGGACAAAAAAAACATACAGTGGAGGGGAAAGTGTTAAAAACCCTTTATTTTTTTCACTTTTTTTAAAATTGCAGCCACTTCTAAAATCATTAGCAGGGTCATCATTTTTCCTCATTAATGTACAAAAGGGCCCCCCATATTGACAGAAAAAACACAACATTGTGGAAATTTTTGCAGATTTTTTAAAAAAAAAAACTGAAATATCCCGGCCTAGTTTCAATTTGCTCAGTATTTAGCAGAACCGCTTTTGAGCTAATGGCAAAAAAAGGGTGAAAATCAAAGGGGGTCGAATATTTTAAATTTAAAAGCTCATTATTTCAGATTTATTCATAAAAAAGTCAGTTATCCCCATGGGTCAAAAAAGCTACAGTGACAATAAAAAATGAGTGGAATACAAAAAAACATGTTTTTTAAACATTAACCTGCAGCTCTTTCTTTCCAACACTGATGAATCATATCAATCATATCATTTTCATATATCTTTCATATCATTTTCTATCAGTACAGGTGGTGTTTCTTCGCTTCCAACATGCCGGAAGTAAAAGTGGGTCGGGATCTAAAATCATTCTAGGACAGTTGACTTCTTTTGTTAGTTTCAACAACATATGTCTCAGTGTTAGTAAACCCAAAATAAATGAAGATATTTCAACACAACTGTTGTTGTGAAGACATTTAGCCCAAGGACTTTGATTTTTTTTACAAGAAAAATTAAGATATATAAAAACGAAGTATTAACATTTATAAAAACACAGTGATTTAAAAAATGGTAAAAATAGTTCTGTGGAAATAAAATATTTAAATGCCCCCACATTACCTACTTTTACTTTGAAAATTTAAAAGAACATTTTGCTGACAATCTAGACTTTCACTGAAGTAACATCAGCTGCTAACAGTAATGAAAAAGAAGTTTAATGACATGTTTTCATCACACAGGCCCAAATAATGCCTGTCAGTCAGAGCAATAAAGAGACTGAAACATATTTAATTAAAACGTTCATCGGACGAAGAAAAGTTTGGTGAATAATAATATGTCTTGGTATTTTGCAGCAGAAAATAATGATCCTCAACACGATAACTATGAACCCCCAAGATCTGGCAAAAAAAAATAATGTGGAAATTAGCTGCAATTCCCCATCACCCACATGGGGAGCTGATTGATTAAAAGAGCCCAGGTGGGGGGGTGGAGGAGGTGGGGGGTTCAGGGGCTGCAGGCTGTGTGAAGGACAGAGCAGCACAGAGCAGTCCAGATACACTGATGATTCTCTTTCGATCCAGAGGAACAAAAGGGATGGTGGATTTGACAGTGGAGCTTTTCCCAGGCAGTTCAGACTGCAGCACTGAGAGTCTTCCCCATTTCTTCTGGTTCCTCTATCAGTCACTGCGGATGAAGCCTCCTCTCCACTCTACCCCCCAGTAACATGGACCAATCAGAGCTGCTGCTTTCACCTCTCTGGATCATCGGGCCCGCTGCCTCTCTCAACACACACCCCTCCCTCTCTCCTTTAAAAAGATCCAGCCCCATCTTTGGGAAAAAGAAGACAGACAACAGAGGTGATAAATCAGTGTTTAAGAGACTCACTTCATCAGCTGTCAGTCACTGATGCAGCACACCCAGTAAAAAAGGCGCAGGGCCCAGTCCCAACAAAAGTGACAGCGGTGTGGCACTTCCTCTCAGCCCCATTTGGGGTTTGGAGTGAAGACACTGGCGGGAAAGCCCCAACAACCTCAGAGACTTTAACAATCTTTTTACTCTGAATTTTTCCCTCAAGTCCACAGTGAAATAAACTGCTGAGTCATGAAGTTTCATTACTGCAAAACAGTTTAGTGATGGATTCACGGGTTACATGTCAACTCATTTCCATTTAAAAAATTTTGTGTTTTAAAACATCTGATCTGCTTCTGAAATATCAGCTGACAAAACATGGGGGTTTACTGAAAGTATCTGACAGATGGACAGATATACAGATGTATCACTGGATTAAAGGAGGTTCTTTGTATCAGACCACATGCTGAAAAAATGTCATGATCTTTTTGAAATCAGGCCGGGTTTTGCAGGTGCAGTCAATGATCTCAGAGCGGGAAAAAGATCAAACTCATCAATTTTTTCGTTGAAAGGACAACAAACATCTCAGATTAGATGTGAGGGTGGGACAGTTGGACCAATGGGGACCTGTCTTACCCCCGGGGAGGCTGTCATGTGACCCAGCTTTTTTTCCCTGTTGAATAAACAAAACAGACCCAAAAGCTTGGGCTTGGATTGCTGTTTCCTCTGTGTCTTTTCTTTCTGCCCCATCTTGGGGCCTTCCCCCATTCCCCTCTCACAGCTTCAATGGGGAAACCCCACTAGAAGGTTGGAGGTTTGGAGACACGGATCTTTCTTTTTTAAAACGGGTTTTAGAAAATATGATGAAAGCAGCATGGACTGACCCAACCCTCTACTGACCTCGTCCCCAGTCCAAATCTGGACCCCACAAGATCAGACAGATCCCACTCCTGAGTCCTGCGGGTAGTTTCCACCAGGCCCAGTCTCTCAGATGGGGGTTTGGGACTTCAGAGCTGAGGCCAGAAAGCCAGCTGATTTTGACAAACTGCAGTGACTCAAACTGAAAAAAGAATAAAAGATGTGATTTTGGAGACAAAGTTCCTGCTTAAAAGGGCTTAGTGTTTCATCTGTTCAGAGCTAAGAAGGTTGAGAATGACAATTTTGGGAAAATAAAACCAAACACCTGAACCAACAGGATGCAGAAAAAACGTCAGATAAAAAAAAGTAAACACAGCTCTCATTAATTTATCACTTAAACATCACAGATCAAAAAGCAAAGAGTGAAAAAATTTCTTTCTGTCTTAAGGGGAAATTTGCTTTTTTGGAAAAAATAAAAAGCCTGAAGGTAAAGATGAAATTTTTCCCAAAAGTAAAGAGTCAATTAGCAAGTGTTGGATTTTGAATCTTCATTAAATGAGTTTGAAATATGAAGCTGAACAAGATGCTCAGTGGGATCAGCATCAAATTTTGAGCTCAAATCCCCTTCAAAAGCCCCAAATTCCCCTCAGGTTTAAATTTTGGGAAAAAAGTTTTAAAGTGTTCACAAAGGGTTTTAAAAATAAAATCTTTAAATTTGTTGAAATCATAGTTTGATTTTGATTTTTTGAGGTGACTGAAGTTTGTGTTGAGAGTTTAAGCTGAGACATTCAGCACATGTGCAGGAGTTGAATGGACTTTTCATCACATTCCATCATGTGTTTTTGGTCCAAAGCAAGTTGCTTCCCCCAACCTCTCTGCTCAAAATTTGAATCTGTTTCCCCGCATTGCATTCTGGGATTCCTGGCCCACCTTCCTGGGGTGTCAGCCCCCATTTGGTCCCTGTGAAAAAGCAGAGGGGGGCGTTGACACCCATGGGCTCGTGTTTGGGTGGCTGTGGAGCTGAGAAAGGAGCCGGGGTTGAACTTCCCCCTTTTGTTTTCTTTGGGCCAAAATTTGTGTCCCTGTTAGCTCAGCAGCTGGTGTACCCTTAATGTCTTCAGGAGACACTGTGGAAAATGTCCTCCATTTAAACCATGGTCGTGTCCTCTCTGTGACAGCAGGTTTTTCACTGTGCCTGTGGTGAGGCCATTGGGAGCAGCAAAACCCTTGGCCTTCAGACCTGCTCCCGGGTTTTTCAGTCGTTCTTGTCAAACATCCTGATCTCAATGAGATTTTGTGAATCCACCCCAACTCAGTAAAACCCTGACACTGTCAATGGGGGATAAAGTCAAACCCAAATCTTTTTAAAAAGTTTTAAAAAATCACTTTAAAAAATCAGAGTCAGCACTTTCCCTTCCTTTAAAATTTCACACTTTGAATGTTAGAAATTTGAAAATTTGACCTAATAAATACTGAAAAAAGACAATTTTCATCATATTCATCTCAGCACACAAGTAAACAATGGAGTCTGACCTCAAGTCCCCAGTACAGTCGGGACTCTAGAAAACCACCGATCCTTCATCCTGAATCCTGCAGGTTTTTTCCCCTCACCAGGTGTCTCAGATGGGAGGGTTGGGACTTGGCTGAGGCCAGAGAAGCAAGCGATCTCTGAAAACTGCACAACTCAAACTGAAAAAGAAAAAAGTGAGTTTGAACAAAGTTCTGCAAGCTTGATGTTTATCATCTGTTAAGCTGAAGGTTGAGAATGTACAAGTTTGGAAAAGGGAAACCCCAAACACCTGAACCAACAGGATGCACAAAAACAGTCGATACTAAAGCCCGTCTCATTAATATGAATGACAACATGCTGTGCTTCAATAAAAATATGATTCAGCTCTAAAATCTTCCAGCCCCAAAGTGGCTCCATCTACAAAAACTCATGTTGTTGTTTGCAGTTTCTACTAAAGACCCAAATTTTTGACAGAGAAAAACATGTCAGGCTGAAGGGAAAAGGAAACAAATGTTGAGAAAAAATGGAAAGTTTTTCATTCATTACGGGGGAATTTAACAAACAGGGAATGCTCTGGTAAAAGACCACTGAAAAATGATCATTTCTCCGTTGTTACTATTTATGGTATGTGTTTGAGAAAAAAAGAACATTTTGTTTTTCATAAACTACAAAACTTTTCCCCCAAATTTCCCCAAAAAAAATATGATCTTTTAGAGCATTTTTGCAGAAAATGAAAAAGGTCAAAATAAGAAAAAAGATGCAGTTTCTCAAACCCTCAATAATAAAAAAGAAAACAAGTTCATATTCATTTTAAAAAACCCAAATATAATGTTTTAATTTGGGAAGAGCCGAAATAAATTTTTTTGGGGGAATAACCCCCGATTTTAAACATCTTTCAAGCATTTTGCCATGCTCTCCACCAGTCTTTCACGTTTTTGGGGACTTTATGCGCTCCTGATGAAAAAATTCAAGCAGCTCAGGTATTTTGATGGTTTTGGACCTATCCTCCTTTGATCACTTTCCCAGGGTTTTTCAAGGGGTTCAGGTCGGGAGATTGGGTGGCCCTTCACCCACACCTTGATTGACCAAGCTGTGGCAGGGCTTTCCTAAAATACAATCCTCAGATTGGGGAACATTGTCAGAGCAAAAGGGAAGCCAGTTTTCTTCCAAGAAAACCCTTTGAGCTTGATTCTGGCCCTTCGAAAAACAATCTCCCCAAACAGCCGAACACATCCCCCACCCTCCCCAAATTTCACAGTGGGTGGGCACTGTCTTGAGCCTCCCCGGGTCCCCGCTCTATTAGATGGTATTGGGAAAGCTGAAAATTTGGGACTCATCAGGGGGGATGACCTTCCCCAGTCCTCTATGGTCCTTATTTTTAAACCAGCCTGGCCTTCTTTGCTTCTCATTGATGAAGGGCTTATTTCAGCCGAGGCTCCCCCTAGAAGCTTGTTTGAGCCTTTTCCCCCGTGACTTCCCCCCACGCCTTTGCCATTTTTTTCTGTGGTCTTGATGTCATCCTCTTGTGGTGACTTTGGGAATAGTTGGGGGTCATCCTGGCGTGGAAGTCGTTTCCCCCCTCTCCCGTCTGCCACTGTTGTCCCCAGTGTCTGCTGTTGACCTTGTTCTTATAACAGCCATCTTAAAAATTTTAAAAAGGATGGAAAACCGGGCGCCACTGTATCCCTCTGCCAGTAAAAAAGAACCTTTTCCTCTTTTCCTCAAACAAAATTTTTTCTTTTCAACTTTTTTAGCATGGTCAAAGTTATTTTATTGATTGCTTTTATTTTTGGGGTACAAAGCACTGTTTGTCCCCCCTCACCCTTTGAAAGAGCATAGTGATGACCACAGAGTGGTTTTATATTTTTCCCCAAAAAAGGATTTGGTTCAGGGATCACCTAATCAGTACCTCTTTAAGTAGACTAAAATTTTCTTTTTTGGGAATTCAAAAACACAGGAAGGGAATGTGTCATACCGAAATATTGATTTCAGAAGAATTTGCAGGGGTCTAAATTTTTTCCAGGCTGTATCTGAGTCACTTTGATTTAGTCTCATCACTTTCTAGTGGTTGGAAAAAAAAATACTGAATATATATTTGTTGATGTGCGTGTGGAAAAAAATTTGGGGTGGATTTAAAAGGGGTTTTTCTTGTTAAATGAAGCTTTGAAATCGAGCTCAATTTCCCACGTCATGGACAAAACCACAAAAGAAGAAAAAGATTTTCCATAAAGTCCTCAGTGGATCAGTATAATTGGTGTATGTTCTGCACTTTACTGTCAAAACCTTTCACATCATTTTCATCTCAACAAAAATAAACAATGGAGTCTGACCTCAAGTCTCAGTCCACATTTGGACTCCAGAAACCAAAAGACCCTTCACTCCTGAATCCTGCAGGTTTTTTCCCTCAGGTCAGGTGTCCAGAGGGGAGGGTTGGGACTTCAGAGCTGAGGCCAAGAAGCACAGCGTCTCTGACAAACTGAAAACCCTCAACCCTGAATAAAGAAAAAAAGAGGGATTTTAAAGGGGGGAAAATTTCCCTGCTTAAAAGGGTTGGTTTTTCATCATCTGTTCAGGCTGAAGGGTTGAGAATGACAATTTTGGAAAAGGGAAACCCCAAACACCTGAACCAGGATGCAGCTTCATCGAACTAAAAAGAAAAACCAGCCTCTTCTTCAGTCACTAAAAACATCACGTCTAAAGCAAAAGTGAAAAACATTTTTTTCTGTCTTAATGGGAATTTTTGCTTTGTAGGAAAAAATAAAAAGTCAACTAAAGGGTGAAGATGAAATTTTTCCCAAAAGTAAAGTCAATTAGAAAAGTTTTGGGATTTTCAATCTTCATTAAAGGGTTTTGAAATAAAAATGAACAAATGCTCAGTGTGGATCACATCAAATCTCGACTCAAATCTCCTTAAAAAAGCCCCAATTCACACCAGGTTTAACAGTTTAAAAGTTTTAAAAGTTTTCACTGGTTTCAAATCAAATCTTTCATATTGTGAAATCATAGTTTGAGCCTTTGATGTTTTAGGTGACTGAAGTTTGTGTTGAGAGTTTGAAAGCTGCAGAATTCAGCACAGGGCAGTGTGTTGAAGGGCATTTCATCACATTCCAGCATGTGTCTTTGGGCCCAAAAGAAAAGTTCCTTCACCCAACATTTTCTGCTCCCCATTTTAATTGCTGTTCAACTTGCATTCTGGGGATTCCGGGACCTTCCGGTGGCTTTTCACAGGGGGGTCTTGCCCCCGTTTGTGTCCCGTGAAAAAAAGGTGGGGCGTTGACCCCCAGTGGGCTCAGTGTTTGGGTGGCTGTGGAGCTGAGAAAGGAGCCAGGGTTTGAACCTCTCTCTCTGTTTTCATTGCTTCCACAAATATTTGTGCCCCGTTCAGCCAGCAGCTAGTGTAGCTCATAAATGTCTTCAGGGGCACTGTGTGAAAATGCCCTTTCCCCGTTTTTAAAACCATGGTGCGGCCTTTCCCCCGGACACAGGTTTTTCACTGTGCCTGTGAGTGGGCCATTAAACAGCTTGCAGCCTTCAGACCTGTCACACGTGTTGAAAATGTTCTTGTCAAACATCCTGATCTCAAGGTTTTGAAAATCAACCAACTCAGTCAAACTCACACTGTAAAGGGGACTGAAAGAGTCAGAATCAAATCATTTTAAAAGTTTTAAAAACCCTTTTGAAAATCAGACACATTTTCACAATTTCCCTTTAAACCATTTCACCCCTTTAATGTTAGAAATTTGAAGGAGATTTACCTAATAAATACTAATAAGCACAATTTTACATCATTTCATCTCAGCACACAAGTAAAAAAGGGAGTCTGACCTCAGAGTCTCCAGTCCACAGTCGGGACTCTGCAGAAAACCACCAGATCCTTCGGGTTGAACCTGCAGGTTTTTTCAGGTCCAGGTGTCTCAGATGGGGGGGGTTGGACTTCAGGTGGGGCCAAAAGACAGCTGATTCTGACAACCTGCATCTCAACCTGAATAAAGAATAAAAGATGTGATTTTGGGGAACAAAGTTCCCGGAAAACCAGTGTTTCATCATCTGTTCAGAGCTGAAAAGGTTGAGAATGTAAATTTTTAAAATGGAAACCCAAACACCTGAACCAACAGGATGCAGCTTAAAAAATCAGATACTAAAGTCAAACACAGTTCTTTAAATTTTTCCCTTTAAAAAAATAAAGATCAAAAGCAAGGGAAAAACATTTTTTTCTGTTAAGTAATATTTGCTTTGTATGTGAAGAAATAAAAAAAGTCAACTGAAGGTGAAGATGAAATTGTTAAAAGAAAAGTAAATTGCAAGTGTTGGTTTTCAATCCATTCAAGAGTTTGAAATATGAAGTGAACAAGATGCTCATTTGGGACGCATCAAATCTCTGAGCTCAAATCTCCTTCAAAAAGTCCCATTCCCCGGTTTCAGTTTGGAAGAAAGAAAAGTGTTCAAAAGGGTTTTAAAATGAAATCTTTCATATTGGGGAAATCATAGTTTGAGCCTTTGATTTTTTGATTATGAAGTTTTGTTGAGGTTTAAAGTGCAGACATTCAGAAATGTGCAGTGTGTTGAATGGACTTTTATCACATTCCAGTCATGTGTCTTTGGCCCAAAGCAAGTTCACCACCCAAACACTTTTCCCTCACACATTTGAATCTGCTTTCCCAAGGATTCGGGGTTCCCGGCCCCCCCTTCCTGGTGGGTGTCCCCCCCAATTTTCCTGTGACAAAGACACAGGGCGTTGCCCCAGTGGGCTCAGTGATTTTGTGTGGAGCTGAAAAAGGGCGGGGTTTGAATTTCTCTCTGCTCTGTTTTTTGTTTCCCCAAAATTTTGTGCCCCTGCAGCTCACGGTGTTAGCTCTATAAGTCTTCAGGGCCTGTGAAAATGTCCCTCCTTTTAAAACCCAGGGTGGGTTCCTGTGAAAAAGGGTTTTTCACTTTGCCGGGGAGTGGGGGGCCATTGGGGCAGCTATGAACATTGGCCTTCAGACCTGCTCCCGGTTGTACAGATCAGTTTTTGTCAAACATCCTGATCTCAATGAGATTTTGAAAACAAAGCTCCTCAGTCAAACTCTGCCTGTCAAGGGGACTGTAAGTCAGAATAAAAATCATTTTCAAAGTTTTAAAAAAATCCTTTGAAAATCAAGTCCCCTTTTCCCCTTTCCCTTTTCAACCATTTCACACTTTGAATGTTAGAAATTCTGAAGGAGATTTGACCTAATAAATATTAAAAAAGCACAACTTTCACATCATATTCATCTCAGCACACAAGAAAAAAGGAGTCTGCCCCCAGAGTCTAGCCACAGTCTGGACTCCAAAAAAACCACAGATCCTTCCCCTGAACCCTGGGTTCCATTTTTCCTCAGGCCCGGGTGTCTCAGATGGGGGGGGTTGGACTTCAGGCTGAGGCCAGAAACCCGTGACCCTCTGACAAACTGCAGTAACTCAAACTGAAAAAAGAAAAAAAGATGGGATAAAAATCATTGATTCCAATCAGATATTTTAAAAATCAATGACTTCTCTAACAGAGCGGGGTGACTGTGTCCTTTTTTTTTGGGGATATTTGTCCCCTTTCTAAAAATCATCCAATTCACCACAACATTCATACAAATTCATGTCCAAGATTTTTCAGCAGGTTGTCATTAAAAATTTTTGAAAGTCCCCAAAGTTCACAGCTGGATCTAAAAACAGTCAGATTCAGATGCAGATTAAAGGGGTTTTTGTCATCTTTGTTTGGGAAAAAACTTCCAGCCTTTTAAAATCAGATTTATGGTGTTTTCATCATACCTCTGTGACAACCGGGGTAAACCTGTTTTTGAAGAGCTCTGCATGTTGCAGGTAGAAATGGCACTGTAGCAGAAGATCTGAGCTTTGTGCCTTTTTATCTTCATGGGTGGTAAACATTTAGCATGTATCTGTACTGATGAATCACTTTTACTGTCTTCTGTAAAAAGTCCAGGGGGGTTCTGACCTTTTACCCCAGGCTCCAGTCATGGGGATGAGTTTTCAGTGTGTGAATCTGCTCATTGGAAACTGCCTTTCAATTGTTGCTCAGAGAAAAGACTCCCCCTGACTTTTCCTCCTGCAGTTTGGATCATAGGCTGGTGGAGGAAGGGGCAGTTCCCAAAATTCTATCATGTCTCTGGGGGGTTTTTTTCCGGATCCCAGGAAAAAAATTCATTCAACTCAACAGAGACTGAGCACGTGGCATTCAAACAGAGCTTTGCTTTCCTAAACTCTTCATCCAAGATTTTTCATTCCTCCATGTTTTATTTTTTCAGAGATTCCCGACCAGAAGAATTCTGTCCCCACACTCTACAGCCTCACCTTCCTTCTGATGGACCACAACATCAACCCCTGGGCTGAAAACTTCCCCAACATGTCCCCATTGACTCTGCTCCCTTGCCCTTTAAATAAACCCTTTTTTTTTGGGGAAAAAGAAAACCATTTGGAATAAGGTGAGAACTCTGTCGCTCCCCTGTTATCAGAGGCCCTCTCCATTGAAAAACATTTTTTCTGTCCAGGATTTTTTTTCTGACTCCCGGATTTTTTCCCGTTGAGCCGTGAACAGTGACATCAAAAATGATCTCTCTGAACTTCCTGCTGTGTTATTCCTCCCTTACTAACATGGGCTGATTTTACCAAAAGGGACAAATGAAACTAATGGACTGAAATATCAGAGCTACATATTTAAATATGAAAAGGGTGAAATATTTGGCGTGCAGCAATGAATAATGTTTTGTCAACACAAAACGATCGAAAAACACAACTAACAAACTAATAAGGTTTAATTTTTTCAACATGATGTGATAAAAGAGATTTATCTGTCTTTGGAGAAATTGGGGGGGGTGATATGGCAAAAATTACATCACGGTTTTTAAATTAAAAAAACACGTCCCATTTTTTCAGTTCATTTTTTCAGTGAATTAATTTAGAACCAAACTATTCTCTTTTAAATTGCCCTAAAGATAAAGTCACCCCTTTCCCCCGTTTTTTTCCTCAGGGCTTTTATCAAAGGCTTTTTATAGTTGGTTTTTTTTGGAATGTCTTTTTGCCTTTCCCCTGGCTGATTTTGGGTTGGCCTCCTCGGGGTCTCATAATTTTCCGGGTCGCCTCTTAGGGGGTTAAAGAGGTTCGTTGTGTTTGCCCGTTTGGAAAACCCCAAAACCCGTTCCTAATGTTGGGGGTAACGGAATACATAGGTTCGGTTCAGAATAAAATTTGAGTAACTGTATTCCATTCAGTCACAGTTTAAATAGTTATATTCAGAATATGTTAATTGTGACGATCTTCTCTGTTTCCGAGAATTTATTTCTAAATGAACAAAACAACCCGTCGTTTCCCAAAGCCCCAGCTCCCCGAAAAAAAAGGGGAAAAAGAGAACTATTCCCCGATCAGTCGGGAGAATGGGTGGACGAGGCTGGGAGCGAGGCACCCCCCAACCGGCAAAACAGAGCGGGGCAGGAATGTGTTCAAAACAGAAACGGGGTTAAAATTCGAATAAAAAGGTTAATTCTCTTACTCCCCAACACGTCCCTACGACTGGAGTTCTTTTGGGGAAAAATTTCCCTTTTTCGCCGCCCCGAATTGGCTAAAAAAGCGGGCTAGTAAAAAAAAAAAAATCTGCCTTTCCCCACCGTTGGTTTATGTTCAGGAAACGGGGCCCGGAAAAAAAACCCCGTCTCTGGCCCGGGGTTTAACTCATTTAAAAAATTGGGCCTATAAATTTTGATTTTTTGGGAACTAACCTTTTTTAAACCTTCACAAATTGTCATTCCACACCCCTATTTTTTATTTTGTCAAACTACACTGCGAAACTTAATAAATTAAAACCCCTCTATTTTTTTTTTTAAAAATAAGGTTTATTTTTCTTGTATATATTATTATATTTTTCCCCCCTTTTTTTTTTAAACTTATTATTATTTTATTGATTTTTCTTCATTTATAATTTTTCACTTTTGTCTTTTTCTTTTACACTGTATTTTGAGGTTTTAAGTTATTCTTTAACTTTTTTCCTTTTTTTTTGTCTTTTACTTTTTAACAAACAATTTCCCCCTGAGGGAGAAAAAGTATATTACATTTTAAAACCAACACCGCCCCCCCTTTTAAAAATTTAAGTCAATTAACCAAAAAAAAGCCAATTTTAATTGTGTTAAAAAAAAAGACAACAAACACACACACACTTCATAAACAACCTGAATGAATTCATGTTTTTAAATTGGCACAAAATATTATTCCAGGATTTCTGTATTTGTTGGATAAAAAGGACTTTGAACAACCCCCAAAATTTTCATTCATTTAGAAAAATTAGTTCTGGAAAAAAATGTGGAGTTCAGGTTTATTGAATTAAAGATTTTACAACGGTAAAGAAGTGAAAATGAAGAATAATTTTAGTCTAATAAGAAAAGTCCCAATTGGAACTTTTTTCAAATCCTTCTTAAATAAGGATTAAACGATGAAGAAAACCGGTTCTTGGGATTAAAGGATCTAAGACTAAAAGTAAAACAGTGAAGACCTCAGGCCCATCTCAGTTGCTCTTCAATCCAGCAACAAAGACCCCCGAAATTTACTTTTTTACTCAAACCCGGTGTTAAAAGGGCTGGGGCCAAAGAGGACAGGTCACCTTTCTCTGAATTCGTCTCAAATTAAAGGAAAAAAAAAGAAAAAGTAAAACATTTTGTTAACTAAAGGAAAAAAACTTAGTTTGTTGGGCTCAAAACAAAAATTTAAAGACCGCATTTTAAAAAGAAAATAAAAAACAGATTTGTTTAGTGGCAAAAACTTTTACCACCTGCTGACCAAAGGTTTTTATTAATCACCCCTTTTGGGCCGATTCTCCCTTTTTTTTTATTCTAAAAAAGTTGGAGAATGATAGTTAAAATGACCTCCCATAATAAACATGTAAGAATCCAATATTTACATTAAAAATTTTTTGGGACTCAGCACAGAAAAATTTAAGGATACTTCGAAAAACTGCAGATTTTAAAATAAATAAAAACTGATGAGGTTTTTTTTGTGAGCCGTTCTTTTTAAACTAAAAAGGGCTGAATCTCCCCAGGCATATGATTCAATTCAAATTAAAGTGAATTTTCTCTTAAGGGGATCCTTATTTTTTTCTTAAAGATCTTTTTGAGTCAGAGATATGTGGTTAAAGAAGGAGGAATTGTTTTTCCCCCGGAAAAAAAGGCAATCTTTTTGTAAAACCCCCCCCTTCTTAACTTCAGAGTTTGTTGGGCTTTGACATTTGGGGTTGAAAGGTCCTCTGAAGCAAGGGACTTTAGGAAAAATGAGATTTTTTTGATGACAGAAAAGAAGACCAAGGACCATGGAAAGAGAATTTTTCTGGAAGGGGGGGCCTCTCAGGGGTGTGAATTTCACTAGGGTCATTCCCCCTCTTGGGCATGGGCAGGTTTCTTTGCCTGCAAGGGAGTCCTTTAATCTCTTCTTTTTCTGGGCTGTTTGCTGTTGGTCTTAAAAACTTCCTGCTGGCAGAGACTCGTGGGGTCTGGGGTCTTTTGAAGACCCAGGAGGAAGCAGGAAAAACCAGGTGCCCTTTGGACTCTGTGGGGGCCTTGCCCGCCCTCTTGACTTTTGGATCCTTTCTGTGGCAGTTTGGTTGAAATTTTTCTTTTGAAAAGATTGCTCCAGCTTTTGGGTCAGAGGACAGAAGAGCAGCCAGAAACTTGAAAACTCAGTGGACTTTAACAGAAAACCTTTTTGGAAGTCCTCTCTCCAAAAACCGTGTGAAAAGGAAAACCCGAGGGTCTTAAACTGAGCCCCTTGTCAGGGGATTAAAAAGACAGGTTTTTTTTTCAGCTGCTAAAAGAGTTTTCCCGTTTCCCTTTTTTTGCCCAGTGGGATCTGTCTAGCTTCCATCAACCCCCTTTTCTTTGTTTGATGAACCCCAGGGAGTGGGTGCTCCGTCAGGGTTTGGCGCCCCCCTTTTCCTTTTTAACCTCCTCCAAAATTTTTTCATGTCCCGCCCTTCACAGATTGGAGGGTTGTGAATCCCGATTGGGAGTTTCTGGGTGTCCTCCCCTGAACCCTCTTTTTCCGAGTATTTTTTGGGTCAAACCCTCTGCCTGTAACCCCCAAAACAAAGGGGCTGATTCTGCCCCGGCTTTATCCAAGGCACAAGGGGAACACCCCCTTGAGGCTTTAAAACAGACATCCCCTGGGTGGACTCCCGAAAAATCACAGACTCGTGTTTGGAAGTCCCAAAAAAACCTCCGCCCTGGAAAAAATCTCCAAACCCAATCCCCCTTTCTTTGGGTTTTAAGGTAACGTTCCCCCTTTGAACCCTTTTCTTTCACAATTCAACTTCGAACGGGGAAGGAAATATGAAATAATTCCTGGGGCCTTTAGCCCAGCCAGATCAACTGCTAAGACTGTTTTCCAATAAGATTTTGTCCATGTTCAGTTTTTTCCAGGTGGGGTTTGATGCTTCTTGCGATGGCTGGTCTGGCTTTTCCTGGATTGTTTTTCAATTGTTTGACCTTGTTTTTCATTACCCCAGCCCCCCCCTTTATGTTCCCGTGTGTCTGATTAGAAGGGTTTTGGGTTTCCTGAGGAAACCCCCAAACACACACGGGAACCTTTTAAAGATGATTTGCCCGGCAAACTCACTCTGTCCGAATAAACAAACAAGAAGCATCAATGCTGATTATAAAAAAACACTGTCCCCAAAGGAAAAAAAATATTTTCCCCCCTGTTTAGCGATAGTAAATGCCCCTTTTTCCCTCATGGAATCTTTAAAAATCCCTTATCTTCAGAAGTCAGCCCTTCCCGTTCATTTCTCGGAAATTATTGTTTCACAAAAGCCCCCGTCCTTTGTTTATCCTACCCTCCTCCTCCCTCCCCCTCCCTCGACTCCTGGATTCTGGGAACGACTCACAACCTTTGGACCCAGCCCTTCTTCACAAAGTACAATGTTTCCCTCCGCTCAAAAAACAAAATATTAATAAATAAAAAAGGGCCAAAAAAAGATATGTTGGGCCCCGACTCCCCGCTTAAAAAAGAGCATGGGAATTGAACCCGATTCCCAAAAATTGTTGTCCATGCCCCAAAATTTGGGGGTCCTTTTTGTCTCCAGACTGAGCACTAACCCACCTTTCCCGGTCCCCTCTGGGGAACTAAAATTACCACATTATGTTTCAGTTGTTTTATCACCCCCAAAAGCTCTTTTTTTCTTTACTGTCCGTTAAGCAAACACATGTGGGACACTCAAAAGGAAAAAAGCCAATTCCACCATACCCAGAGTCATACAACAAGTCCACCTTTTAAATGAGAGTTTTTGGGGCTAAACTGGGTTTTTGACAAATCTCAAATTTTTCTCAGGAAATCAAAAACTAACTATAGGTGCTGATTACAGGGAGTTTTTTTCTATCTGGTAAAAATAAGAAAAACAGTGTTTTCTTGAAAAAAGAGAAACAAAAATTTTTAAACCTGGTTTCAGCCTTCGCAATACTTTTTTAAACCCCAAAAAAACAAACCTTCATCTTTTAAAATTTTAAGGGGCCCGCAAATTTTAAACTACTAACTTTTTAGGGGGGTGTTTGTTAAAGGGCCCGCATTAATTATTTATGGAAAACCCACAAACGGCCGATGGAAACGGGTAAAAAATTAAAAATCGGGGCAAAGGGGGGGAAATTTTTTATTCATACAATGTTTCAAAAGAAAAAAAAAATTGTCAGTTTCACTCCTTTTTGGCGGGTTCTTTGGAAAATAATGAGGAACCTTTGGTTTTATCCCCCTGGGCTCGGGCCCTGTTATCCGGTTTTAATTTTGTGTTGTTGGTTAAAAACAACCCAAGGGTTTGGTGGAATTGTGGTGAGTGAGTGGGCTACTCTACTGGAGAAGAGTATAATTAAACCTATTCCCCCTGAGTTTGGCTGGATTCAGGGACACGACGTTTTTTAAAACCCTCCTTCGCCTAACGTTCTACTAAACACCACTAGCCCACACATTTCACCTTCATCTAGAGAAAACTAAAAATTTAGCCCAACAAATTTTCCTTATTTTCCCTTTTCAGCTCTCCTCCATGAGGCTCTTTTTTCTCTTTTAACTTTTTCCCTCAGCGCGTGTGAAGGGGGGAAAAATGCCACAGCCGGTACTTCCATTATCAATGGGGAGAAGGGGGAATCCCGGACAAAAGGACCAGGGGGAATTTATTATGCGCGACTGAACCACTGGTTTTTCAAAATCAAAAACCTGTTTTTTTTTTGTGTTAGTGTTGTTTTTCCTTCAATATCAAATATGCAAAAGACTATTTTGGTTTTTTTTCAAATCAACTGAAAAAACTTGCTTTAAATAAAATTTTAAAACATAAATTTTCCCTTTAAAATTGAAAAAAAAAGAAAATGAAAACAGTTTCATGAACTCAAAAAAATTCTATAAAAAAAAAAGATTTTAAACAAATTTTACATTTTTTAAAAAAAACTTAATTAAAAAATTTAATACATTAATTTAAAATTTTTTAAAAGGGGTTGTGTGGTATTCCCCACTTAATTTGGGTTGGTTTGAAACCAAAAACCCCAAAAACAGGGGCGCAGAAAAAGAAAAAAACCGGAACTAAAATAACAAGGGTTTTCAGGGGAACATCTAAACAACAACAAAAAAAGTTTTTGGCACCGTTTTAAGTTGGGATCTCCTTGTTTATGTTTGTTATAAGAGGGAACTTTAGGTTTTTGGGGGCTCAAAAGGAAAAAAATGGGTGAAATTTAAAAAGCCCCATCCGGCCCTTTCCGGGTTTTTCGTTAAAAGAACCCTTTTAACCTTTCCTGGTTAAAAGAAGGTTTAAATAAATAAAAAAAACATAATTCCCCTTAAATTTCAACTTTTTCTTTAACTCTTTGATTTAAACAATCCCCAATGAAAAAAATTTTAAAAAACCAGTTTTCAATAAAAAAAAGAAAAACTAGTACTACTGTCAAATTTTTTACAAACTGGGGAAAAATTCCTTTAAAAAGACAAAACAAAAAGGACTCTGTGACTGATATTCTGAGCAGCTGTCAGGATATTTTCCTCTGGACTAAATCATGAATCAGCCAAAATGTCATCAACCATTTTCATCTCAATGTAACAAAACATTTCTGGACAAAGATGGCAGATGGATTGGTGGTAGACAAAATGTCACCAGGAACGATGCACCCAGACATATCAAGGAAAGCATCTCTTAAGCATTCTACCTCAGCTCACTGTTAAACCTAACCTCTCATACCTCTCATAGGATGTTTGGCTTCCAACCACAGAGCAAGAAATACAAAGCTACAGATAATGAAGCTAATCAGCTCTGAAGAAGTCCACACTTCAGATGTTACTAGCATCTCCTGCTCATTTTCATCGGCTTCAGCTGGACACTGACAGGACACATGTGACCGTGGGTGACAGGAAACTCCACTGCTACGGGAATATGATACTGTGGAATCAGTGCAGTCACAGTTTACTCATGAGATGGCGCCCCACTCCAGTAATGATGCTTGTCACGATTTTGGGCTCAAACCACAACAAAATGAAAAAGATTAAAAACAGATTCAACAAAAGAGTCACAGACATCCACAGCTTTCCTTTTTTCTAAGAAATGGAACATTTACTGATAAGAGCTGTTCAGAGGGCTTGAATAAGTGAATAACTCTACTGGTCTTAATGGATCTAGGCCAGGAAAAATACATTTGAACAGGGGTGTCAAACCCAAGAACACAGTGGGCCAAAATTGGACATTTGCGTCGATTATGCAGCTTTTACACTTTTTTTTTTTTAAAAATTCCTGTCATTTTACATTTCATATTTTAACTTTTGCTCTTATTTACTGCATCTGTTATTAACTGTCTGTTTCACGGTACTGTAAAGATGATGCTGGAAACTTAATTTCCCGGAGCAACCTTCCCGAGGGATTAATAAAATACTATCTATCTATCCTCTGAGCAAAACACTTGTCTCATCTTGGATACAAGTTCATCTATGTCAATGTTCGTCAGTAAGACGACTTCTGTGTGACGTTTTGTTTATCTACATCAAAGAGAACAGTTGTATGTCTACATGCGATGTATTGAGTAACGTGCAAAGAAAAAACATTCCCACCTTGTAATAGTTGCTGGTATTGTCAGTAGCCTTTTGAGCAGCATGCAGTGAGTTCAATGATTTTTTTTCTACCTATAGTGATTGTTAACTGGTAACGATGAAAAAGGCAGAAAAACTACCGCTTCACTTCATCATCATTCACTCTTCTGATCACTCTTCATTTGTGAGTGCATTTGCACAGAAACATTACAAAGCCAGTCTATTAAATCTGTTCAGCTTGTGCTGCATCCCTGGCTGGAGATCAAACCTCACTGTCATTTTCACTACTATCAGGTGAACCTGACCTCTCCCTGCACTAAACGTTTCACTCAAATTAGATGTTTCCAATCCGGTCTCATTGCTCAGCTTTGATGATGTAAAGTTTGTCACTTTGAAGTTGTTGTTTAGTGATGCAGTGCAAGTTTGGACTCTATTTAATATGGATCATATGTGACTTAGTATGAAACAAAACTGTTTAAAGATCAGTGTCTTCTTAACAGGCCTAGTCTGACAGCTGAACAATGAGGCTGAAATCAACTGCTTTGAAGTCCTCCATCAAGTATCATACATCCTGAGCTGACCTACCCAGTACATTGATGGAACTTCCTAAAATAACACACAGCACTCTCCACTTTTGTGCTGACGTCAGAACTGGAATATTTACAGTAAGTCACGGAGCCTATTACACTAGGCTTAGCCCAGCTCTGGAGCTCCAGGTTCTCCTGTTGTTAGTCTGTCTGTGACTCCTGTAGTGGACTGACACTGGACCTCCTGGCTCCTCAAAAACGTGCCACTGTCTGCAGAACTGTTAAATCCTGGAATACAGTCAAACAGATACTTCAGGACCTTTTAACAACTTACAGACTGGGGAGTGTTCAAGAGAGGTCTACTGTGGACTTAGGAGAATGCTTGCAGCGTTCACTGGTTACATCTAGCACATGCACAGACCCAATATCAGTTCTACAAAATGAATTCAAACCTACCCCGGCAACAAGCCCTGGATAAACTCTGAAGTGGTCCATATACGTACTCCTCTGCTAACACTTATATGTCAGGCAATGCTGAGGAATACAAAAAAGAAGCAATACCTGACCTTCATAGATCATCAGACATCAGACAGAGACGGAAGTACAGACTGAAGCAGAGGATTACTACCAGCACTGCACCCTCAGACCCACAGCCACATGCTAGCGAGGACTCAAGGATGTGAGGAGAACTTTTGAAAGCTGGGGCCACACCAAGAGACAGGGAGGCGTCGCTTCCGAAACCTGGCAGCAAGCTTTCCCAGAACAAATATACCAACTTCCTTATACCCTAGCTGAGGAAGGTGGCTGACCTGGAGAATATGGCATCTAAAATCAATATCCTCGTCATTCTAACAAATGATCCTTTCCATTGTGGGGTGTACTCACATTAAGCCATACTGTAGACAGCTACTATCCACTGAAAGCTGTGCTGGGGCAGCTGCATGATGTTTCTTCACTTACTTGCACAGCAAACGGATTTGTTCATCTGAACCACCTAATAAAAGTGATCTTCTTTCACTGAGCTTTACATTTCATTTTTCTTACAACCTTTTCATAGTTTAAAAGAAAACAGCAAAAGGTTGCTTTACATTAGTAACTTATAACAGCTGTGTGGCTGAAATGATCAGTAAACAGTGAAGTAAATTTCGATATCAAAGTCAAACTGGAACAGAGGGGTGAAAGTAAACCCCAGATCACAGAGGGTTCAGGAGTAGAGAAGCTACCAAAAGTCTTGAGCTGAAAGTAGAGAGAATTAGGCCGACTTTCTCCTCATCTGCAACATAGACACACAGGAGTGTAGCGACTGCAGACACAACTAAAGGGAGGAGATGTCATGGGTTGGCAGTGGTCAGCTCTGCTATAAGCAGGACCAACACAGTCACAATTTGGCACAACTGCCTGCTAACTCCTGTGAGGCTGTAATGGAAATGCATGCCATCACAGCTTATGTACTAATGGAAAAACCCCATAATATGCTACTTTCAGGGCACCTCTGTAACAACCTTAAGCTTCTGAACATCTACCACAACATCCCTAATTCAGTTTCCACTGGAAACATTGATGCCTCTGCC
Source organism: Toxotes chatareus (assembly GCA_016801885.1). Classification (NCBI taxonomy): domain Eukaryota; kingdom Metazoa; phylum Chordata; class Actinopteri; family Toxotidae; genus Toxotes; species Toxotes chatareus. The sequence goes on along the minus strand of JAFBJY010000399.1, from coordinate 197,536 downwards.
TCCACCTGATTTCCTGTCATCTCTCTACTGTCCATAATAAAGGCATAAAAACCCAAATCACTTAAAAGATATACTCACATTCCCATTTCCACATTCAAAGCACTGGTGTTTGATCTAATTCTTCCTGCTGTCCATACTGGCTGCCAGGAGATCCCTTCTTAAACAATTTCTGTGGAAATGATAGGCCACAAAATCCACAGTCCTATTTCTGTGCAAATAGTAATTCTAAAATTCATCAGCATTGTTAAACACAAATCAAGTGGGTATCTTCAAATGTTTGTCTTTAGTGCAGAATGTCCTCTGTGTTTCCATCTGTCCCACCACAGCTTTGCAAGGAAACATTTAGGTGTAGAAACACAGAGGAGAATTTTTGGACTAAAATACCTGGAAGATAGAAACTTGATCTACTCAGACTGTATTGAAGCCTCATGTTTGCTTCTTTTCAACTCTGAAGTCAACTTTTCCACAGGACAGGACATTGTGGATTTTGCTTGCTCCACATTTCCATAGAATTTCTTTTAGAAAGGATCTTGTTGCAGACAGTACCAGACTTCCCTAGAAATCCTTTCCTTTAACACAAACTACTGTGCATCACACCAAAAAAAGTTAAGAAGTTGAGCAACCATGAGAATATCTCACAATCATGATCATTTAAAAAAAAACTCAATATTGTCCATGAATGATAAGCACAATCAAACCACTGGGCTTATGGGTATGATTACTTGTCGTCCCAATTTCACAAACATATCATTTGGACAAAACATTTCCAAAACATTAACTTTTAAACTAGACACTGACATGAAATACTAACATGTACTGACTTACTAGAAAATATTGGAGGTGATCTGGACTCACCTGTAGTTTCCTCTTGTCCTTGTAACAGCAATGTCCTCCTTCCTTGTCAATAATTGTGCAGAAACCATCTGGTACTTCTTTCTTCCCCTAAATCATGAGCAAGTCCTGTCAGTCCAACTGTTTCTGCTCCTGTTTGACTTCTGAACTTGTCTCTGGCTGTGTGTCACTGCAACCTGTGACATCAGACTATAGAATGTTGATACATCAAAGGCATCAAGGACAAGCACACACACACACACACACACACACACACACACACACATTGTGTTTTCGGGAAACTGTAAAATGAAACCTAATTACTCAAAATCCTTTTTGCTGACACGAGAAAGCAGGTGCGGGTTCTCTGTTGGATTCTCCTCCATGTTTTTGGAACATCTGTAAAAAAGTCTGTGTCCTACCATTATCATCTGAGCAGCAGCCCTCTGGATATTCTCTCATCATTAAAAAAAAACAAAACCCCAAAAGCTGCTGAAAAATTTGAGGATCTTTCGAAACTTTTCCTTCTTTTTTTTTCTGAAGGTCATTGGAGACCACCTGAAAGGAAAAAAAAATAAATGTTTTTTGACTTGTCTTTTCCATCATAAAACATTTTTTATCAGCCCCACACAATTCACCTTTTTTCATTTTAAAAAATTTTTCACTATTTTTTTTTTGTTTTTACTGTTTCAACAGAGGCGTCTCTTCTCCCCATGAAACCCTTTGAAAGAGTTATTTTGTGGTAGAGCGTGAGTGACCTTTGGCTAGTCTCTCCCCGCTCCTCCTAATCAGGACGTTTTATCAGACTCCCCGTGATCTTTTGTCTCTCTCTTTGCCTCCTGCTCTGTCTCTGCTGTGGCTGTCCAGGTGCTCGTTGCTTGTGGGGGGTTGATCTAGTTTTTAACATCCTGTGGTGAGTTGGCCTGTGACTGTTCTTTTTAATCCCTAACCAGTTAATGGTGTTTTCCTCCTTCTTTTTAGGTTCACGTGACTATTGTGTTGCTGTTTTGCCTTTAGTTCCCTTAGTTCGTCCTTTAGTTGCCTTGTTGCCCTTAGTTATCTTTCTTAGTTTATCTGTTGTTTTGCCCTTAGTTCTCCCCTTGGTTTGCCCCTTCACTTGCCTTTGTTGGATAAGTTTAACATTTGTCTACTTTTTAGATTTATCTTTTTCTTTTAGTTTTGTCTGGTAGTTCAGTTTGACCTTTTGTTTTGACTTTTGCCTTGAGTTTTAGGTTTCTGTTCCTTTAGTTATCTTTCTTGTTTTCTTTTTTTGAATTTGCTCCTGACCAACTGGGTTATTTTGTATTTTTTCTTTGCTGATTATTGTTTTATTGGTTTTATATTTTTTGCTTTACCATCATTGTTCCTTTGCTTTTAATTTTGTTTTGAGATTCTTTTCTTCTAGGGAGTGCTACTGTGGGGAGGCTAGTGTGGTGGCAGGGTCTGTATGTTTTGTTAAATACTTTGCTTATGCTATACTATCATACTTTGTTTCACTGTGTGCATCAAATATAGGGATTTCGGGATTTCCATGAGGTGTTTATCTGATAGACACTAGCTGTTTTGTTATCACTCTCTGTCTAGCACTGCTGAACCTGAGGGAGCTATTAAAGCTTGTATGTAAAACTGAATAAGATTGGCTTGGACAGTTTTAAAAGAAATAAAGAAACTTACTGACACCATTAGATAACAACATATGCCCAAGTTACATCTGACGGGAGGGCTATAACTCATCCAAAGGAAAAAGGACACCATTGTAACTCAAGTACCTGAAAATAAGTTTTAGTGAGGAAGTGGTTGAACTGATAAAAACTGGCTAATATTTAAATTTCGGAAATGGGAGGACATGCCCAATTGTCAATACGCTGGACATGTCCCTGAGAAAAGTGCAACCCCATATAAAATATGATGTACATTTGACTAAGTTTCAGTTGTTCTGCAGGACTGCTCATGCTTTTGAAGTCTGTATTGAGGGAAAAAAGCATCCTGGACTCAACTTCTCTGATCTCCAGCCTCTGATTGACTCTGTGCATTTACTCTGTGACTAAAGATCTGAAAGACTTAGAATTCTACAGAAGAGGAAAGACTACAAGAAGAAGGTGTGGGGCCTCAGCTGGGCCTGTCTGCTTCAACTGGCCTTTGACGTTCAGCCACCAGCCTGCAGAAAAATCCACATCACTAGGGCACCTGTGTTGAGGTCCTTCACTGAACATGTGAGTTAACACACAGGACCTGTAGAGCCCCAGTTGCTGTGAGGTTGCCGTGAGTTTGATTTGCTGCACCAAAGGGGGAGTAGTGGGAGCACTCCTGGCACCCTTTGTGAGTCTGCCTCTCTGCATGCAGCCTCTGCCTGTGTTTAACGAATTTTAAAACTTTAAAAATTTGTTCTTTTAAATTGAATGTTGAGGCCTTCCTCCTTTTTTGTATATAGATTATAATAAATTACATTTTAACTATTTCATTCAGTTGCTGGTATTCTTTTCACCTTTTCTTTCTTCTTTCAGCAGTTCCCATCAGTTCCAGTGCTTGTTTTTTGTGATTATTAAATACATTTATAAATCTTTTAACTCATGTCTCTGCCTCAGTAACGTACCTTGTCTTGTACTTTTACTAAAATTTATGCTTGGAATTTCCTGGGGGTGCGAGTCCCAGGTGGTGTTTTGTGATTTCAATCCTCCCTTAGTGTCCCTTGCCCGTTTGCATCAGACTCTGTAAACTTTCCCCTCTAGTTTCAAATTTCACATCAATCACACAACAGACATGATGAAACTGACAGCAGCTCCCTCCATCTTTGATGAAATAGACGCCAGTGCAAATTAATGTGGTATAAATGTCTTTAAAGTCTTAGGAAAACTGGCCCATACAATATCTAATCAGCTTGTAGTCTACAGCCATGCAGGTGTTTCTAACTCAGCCTGACCTTCCCCATTACACTGAAACATGCTGGAAAATGATGCTGATTTTCAACAGCCAAAAAAACCCGAGAGGAGAATAAATTCTCATCAGATCCTGATCTTCATCTTTGAGTCTGGAAGCCTTTAGTAATGGATGAGAACACAATTTATTTTCAATAATGTTTATAAAATGACAGCCAAGTAAGAAAATTGTTGAATCTCTGAACTCCAGCTGGTAGTCGAGTTATTACAGACAATTTTAGCCCAGTCACAGAGAAACTGTTTTTTTTAAAAAAGGGGCCCTTTTTTTTTTTTTGGGGTTTTTTTTTTCCCCCCGGGTTTTTTTAAAACCCCCCCCGGGGGGGGGTTTTTTTTGGGGGGGGGTTTTTCCCTTTTTTTTGGGGTTTTTGGGGAAATTTTTTCCCCCCCGGTTAAAAAAAAATTTTTTTTTTTCCAAAAAAAGGGGGGCCCTTTTAAAAAAAAAATTTCCCCTTTTTTTTTGGGGGGAATTTTTTTTCCCCCCTTTTTTCCCCCCCCCTTTTTTTTTTTTTTTAAAAATTTTTAAATTTTTTTTTTTTTTTTTTTTTTTTCCCCCCCCCCCCCTTTTGTTTTTTTAAAAAGGGGCCCCCCCCCTTTTTTTTTTTTCCCTTTTTTTAAAAGGGGGGGGGGGGTTTTTTTCCCCTTTCCCATTTCCCCTTTTTTAAAATTTTTTTCCCCTTTTTAAATTTAAAAAAAAAAAAAGGAAAAAATTTTTTAAAATTTTTCCCCTTTTTCCCCCCTTTTTTTTTTTTTTTTTTAAAAATTTTTTTTTTTTTTTGGGGGTTTTGGGAAAAAAAAATTTTTTTTTTTGGGGGGGTTTTTTTTTTAAAAAAAGGGGGGGAAAAAATTTTTTTTGGGAAAAAGGGGGGTTTTTAAAAAAAAATTTTCCCCCTTTTTTTTGGTTTTGGGCCCCCAAAAAAAAATTTTTTTTTTAAAAAAAATTTTTTTTTTTAAAAAAGGGGGGGAAAAAATTTTTTTTTTTTTAAAAATTTTAAAAAATTTTTTTTTTAAAAAAAAATTTAAAAGGGGTTCCCCCCCCAAAAAAAACCCAACTTTTAAAACCCGGGGAAAACCTTAAATTTTTAATTTTTTTTTTTTTTTTAAAAAAGGGCCAAAACCCCCCAAACCCCCAAATTTTTTAAAAAAATTTTTAAAAAAAAGGGGGGGGGTTTTTTAAATTTTTAATTTGGTTTAAAAAGGGGGGGGGGAAAAAAAATTTAAAAAAATTTTTTTTGGGGGGGGGGGGGCCTTAAAAAAAAAAAAATTTTTCCCAAAAATCCCCCCAAAAAAAAATTTTTAAAAAAATTTTTTTTAAAAAAATTTTTTAAAAAAAAAAAAAAAAAAAAAAAAAAAAAAAAAAATTTGGGTTTAAAAAAAATTTTTTTTAAAAAGGTTTTGAAGGGTTTTTTTTTTAAAAAAAAGGAAAATTTTTAAAAAAAAGGGAAAAAGCAGAAAGAATCTGGGGTAACAAGATTTTTTAATTTTTGGCCCCTGAGTGCTGCAGTCTGTCTGTTAAAAAACCCAAAACACATTTTCCATCACTCTATGCCTTTAACATTACATTTCATTGTATCTCTAAAAAAACGGCCTGAAAAGGTGGCTCAGTGGAAAAAATTTAAAAACCTCCCCCTCATCAAAACCCCAAAAACCCAACACCAGCCCAAAAAAAAAAGGGTTCCCCAGTGATATAAGCAGAAAGTTTAAACAGGTTTAAAAATTTTTTGCCCTTTTCCTCCTTCATTTTCCCTGGTTAAACTCCTGTACAACACCACCCCCCCTTTTGAGTTTCATTAAAATAACAGTGGAGGGGGGGCCCCAAGTGGATATTGGTTCCAAAGGGCTGTTTTCCTGCTGGGTTTAAAAGAGACAATGGGGGGAAGAGAAATGACAAGTCTATGAAACCCAGGGAACAGTAAAACATTACCCACACCCAAAGGACCTTTTCTTCTTTTTGGGAAAGGGGCCAAAACCTGTCCTACCAACCTGCAAATTTAAAAAGGCAAAAATATTTCAATAATAAAAAACCATCCCGTCTAAAAGGAAAAAACCTTTTGACCCCCTTTTTCCATTTTTTGAAAAGGGTTTTTATAATCAAAACCTGAGAGAATTTCCCGAAAATTACAAACAATTTTTCCTCCATGATGAGCGATTGTGTTTGTGCACCCTTTTCTAAAAAGGGGGGTGACAGAAAAATCCATCCAAGTGTTGGATCACAGCACAGACACACTGAGCAACATCCCATCTACATTTTTTTTGTATCTTAAAATTTTTGATTGATTTTCCCTGAGGGGGGGCTGGGGTTATGGGGACATAATTTTCTTTGGGAACCCAAATGGACTGGGCGGCCGGTGGTAAAGTGGTTCACTAAAAAGCCTCAAGGGGGTTCGGGTTTTCCCCCGGTTGGGCCTTTGTGGAGTTTGAAGTGTTCCCCCTTTGCCCTGTGTGGGTTCTCTGGGTACTCCTCCCCAATCCCAAAAATTCCCACGGCTTTGGCCCCTCTTGCCCGGGGGGTGTGAGGGGTTGCGTGTGTGGGTTGTCTGTCTTTTGTTTTCACCCCCTGCGATTGACTGGCGATCAGTCCAGTGTGTACCCCCCCTCCATAATCAGCTGGGATGGCTTAGCTGGAGCCTAGAAAAAAGGGTTATGTTTTCTTCTGATGTAAACCTTAAGGCAGCGGGGTCCTGCGCCCCTGACAGAGGATTAAGCGGTAAAATAAATGAATGAATCAAATGGACTGTGGTTATTTGATAATTGGTTTTTTATTTTATCTGAATGGACTGAATAATTAAAAAGGGGCTAAAAACACAGTGAAAAGAGTTTGGGAAAGGAAATTGCCCAGGCGGGTTTGAAGTGGATTGCTGTTTTCCCCCTACCCCCCTTTGTACCACCCAAACCCCCGGACTTCTCTGATTATCAACTGTTCAAAAATTTTCTCTCAGTGTTTGGCCCCCAAATGAGAGGGGCATGAAATTAGTCAGGGGGAGCCACTGAATCAGGTAAACCTGAAAGCTTTCCATACACATGTTTCACTTTGGAGCAAAAAGGTTTGGGAACATGTGACATTTCAAACAATGGCTAAGGTCCTGGTTGAATACAATTTAATTTTCAAAAGGTTTATGGACCCTGATTTCCTGTAAAGTTTTTTGATAAAAAAATCAAAAATCATTGATCCTTCTGCTTGTTGCTGAAACATTAACATTTAAACCCCCTCAGGCCTCGGGAGCGGGAAACAAAATTCATGAACAATGGGTTTTCATTGTCTGTAGTGTTTGTTGTATTTGAGCTGTTTTATCCCCCATTTCTCATCCCTTATAGTTAATTGGCCCCCTCTGACCCCAATGCCTCCCCCAACCCTCAGTCCTTTTGGGGGGCAGCTTGGGGCGTTTTTATTGGGGCTCGTCTGGGGACAGGGGCACAGGCTCAGGTAAAGGTCAGAGATAAAGATGGTGACACGGGCGCCCATTTTTAAAAGATGAAGGGGCATTTTAACACCTGAGACTAATTTCACCCAATTTACTGTATTGTCTTTCAGTCTGTCAAAATTTTTTAAATGTTTCTGGATGTTGTTTTTTCCAGAAACTCGGGGATTCCCACATTAAAAAGCACTGCTGGTTGATCTTAAACCCAAAATGAAAAAAAAAAGACTTGGGGGATGCCTGTTTCAACTATATAAGTCAATTTTAAATGAAGCCTCTGTTTAGCATAAATAAACTGAACAACTAAAACTGAACAAACACACCCCACTGAACAAAACACTGTCAACAAAAAGGGGTTTTTGACTTACTAAAAAAACCCTTTGGGGGTGATTTTGGATTTTCCTGTATTTTTCCTCTTGTCCTTGAAACCCGATAGCTCCTCCCTTCCTTGTCAATAATTGTGCAAAATATTTTTCTTCCTAAATCATGAAAAGTCCTTCCAGTCCAACTTTTCTGCTCCTTTTTGACTTCTGAACTTGTCTCGGGCTGTTCCCCCCGAAACCCTTGAAAAGACTGTAGAATGTTGATACATCAAAGGCATAAAGGAAAACCCTCTCTCTCTCTCTCTCTCTCTCTCTCACACACACACACACACATTGTTGTCTTAATATATTATGATGACACATCCCCCCTTTAAAAAGCCTAACATTAACCAAAACAAAACCCCCATACTAATGATATTAAATTCTTCTCAAAATACCAAATAAATTACAACAATAACACTCAGGACCATTCGGCGGGGTTTGGTAAATTTTAGCACCAAGGACCCCCAACAGCTGAATTTGCAAATTTCATGTCCTAACACCCAGAAAATTTCCCAAAAGTACTAAAATCGGGAATCAGGCAAAAAATTAAAAGAGAACATTTCTGGAGTTTATTTTTGCCCGACTACAGTTTGTGTTAAAACCCCGGGCCCGGAGCTGAATTTTGGGTTTTTTCCCCCGGTGTTCAGGTTCGGGTTTTTAACTCTGTCCCGGGAGTTCGGCTTTTTATCGGGTATGAGCACCCGGGAACGTCGTCACAAGGCTGGTAAGAGCATGATTTTTATCAGAAAAGTACTTTAAATGCGTGATTTTTTTGTCATTGTTCCCCCTTTTATCTCTTACGAACCCTAATGACTGCAAACCCGATGTTGAACGTCCCCCAAATTGCTTTTACCCCCATTATTTTAGAGAAAAGTAGCTCCCGGCATTAGTTAGCTAATTTGTCCTTACCCTGCCAGTGGAGCTTTGGCTTTCCTCAAACGTTAATTCCCCAAATACTGTCTGGGCGTGTGATGTTTTCCCCCTTGACAGTAATAAAACTTTTTGGGAAAAATTTCTTAAGGGGACGCCCCACCCCGAAGGAAATTAATCGGGTTTTCCCCCATCCAACAATGAAACCTTAGGGTTGGGGTTTTAAAGTAAAATTTTCCCGGCCCCAAAACCAGACGCAGCTGAAAAATTTAAATTTTTTAGCATGCTAAAAATTGAGCTTAAAAACTGTACCCTTTGCTTTTTTTGAACAGCAGTGAAAACGTGTATTTTAACAGGGGTTTTTTGGATAAATTTTAACTTGAACATGTTATTCTCAGACTTTGACTTTTTCTTCCTTTATATCAAACCCAACATTTGATAAAAGTACAACATGGGGGGAAGAAGAAGGACTTTAAAACCCTGGAAGGGGCTTGCTTCCCCAGATTTTCCCCGGTGCGGGTCAGTCAGATTTTTGTTATTAAATAAAATAAAGGAAACTTTTTAACGTGGGTTGTTTGGTATAGTCCAGAAGTTTTTTTCCCGAGACTACAACACTGAAAGTCACAGATCAACAGGGAAGAGGTGGATGGGGGGATGTTTCAAAGATCTGTTTTTTTCATCTCGTGATGATGGTAGGACTTTTTAAACATTCATATTTTGCTGCACTTATTTTTTTGAAGATTTGTATCTTGACACAGAAAAAAATATGGGGTTGGAAGTGGATAAAAATTTCCCAAAAAGTAAAAGTATTTAACCCAGTTCATATTAAGCTGTATGTTTTGTCCTTTCCCGGGCCTCCATCTACTGAAGCATCTATAAACCCCTGGCTGATCGTTCACCCTGAAAGAATATGACCCTCACTACTTGTGGAAAGCAGAGTTATAGTTTTTTTGTTTTGTTTTTGGACAGGAAAAATATAGGGGTCTGTGATAAAAGTTTTAATTTTCTGGACTTTAGTTTTTTACCTTATACTTGTGGGGGAGTCTTAGATCAAGTGCCCCCTGAAACAAGGTGTGGGCTCCCCCTCCCCAAAGTCGACAGATCACTGTCAGTCTCAAGCACTAGCAGGGACAAAGTGATTCTGGTTCCCAGCCTTTGATGGACAGTGTGCTTGAAAAAATTTTTTTTTTTCCAACGATACAACTAATTTTAATCATTATTTGAAAAAATTCCAAAAAATGCAAGTAATATGTATGTAATAGGTATTAGATGAATGTTTTTTGCTTACAACATGAAATAAGGTAGTTGTAAATGTGTTTTATAATGTTTTTTTTTTTTTGAGGAATGTGGGAAAATTCTTTTTAAAACCGCGGAGATGACTGTGATTAAAAAGTATGAAAAAACTGGAAGTTAAAAAGACCCCCCCACACAGTTACTGGTTAAAAATTATTGACCCCCAAATGCAAAAAGGGTCACAGATTTTACCTCTGATTTTTGGCTCCTGGGCCCCAAGGTTTTCCCTTTTGGGTTTTTTCTGTTCTGTGACTCCACCAACAGTGGACTGACACTGGACCTCTGGGGGTTTGGGGAAACCCTGGGGGGGGAAAAACCTAAAAAAAAAAGGAAAAAAAGAAAAAATCCTAAAGAAAGGACCAAATCTAAATCCTCAAACCCCCTTACTCCTGTGAAAAATTCCATCTTTAAGGAACTGGGCCCTGCCTAAATGCCAGGTTCCCCCGCCTGGCCTAAGTGAAAAGGCCCCTTTGGTGATTAGATCTTTTAAAGGTTAAATAGACTAAAAAAAGGAAATGAACCTTATTTGATTGATTTTGGAATTTTCTCAGCAGAAAATTTGAATACTTAGAATTTTTTGGAAGAAACGATTTAGAGAATGAAAAGAAAGTAAGGGGGGGGACTCGGCCGGGAAAATCGCTTCAACTCCCCTTGGTGGGTCCACACCCGGGAAAAAATCCACATCAACCCCCCTTTTCCCAGGTCAGCTCTGGTGGCGCTGCCATCCCCTATCCCTGACCAAAAAGGGGGGAGTAAAGGGACTCGAGGTGACCAGATGGGGTGTTCATAAAATTTTCTGATTAAAATCCTGGATGAGTCTTTTTTTTCCCCCTTTTCCCCAAGGGGAACCCTGATGTAGTTTTTTTGGCTTCGGGTTGTTCAGCCAGGCCCCTCGTGTTTGAAGGCCCCCCTCTGTCTTGGAAGCAGTTTTGGGGAGCTGAGTAAAATTCTTTTAGACCAGCTCCCCCTTCCCCTAAAAATGAAACTAAAAATTTTATCTTCAGATTTTCCCTCCCTGTTAAGATAAAGAAGAAAATGGGACCTTTCGGGCCTGGAAAAAAAACGAATAAAAGGGTTATTAGTACATGACACTGCACCCAAATGATGTCTATCTATCTATCTATTTTTCTATCTATCTATCTATCTATCTATCTGACATCAGCCTTTTTACCATCAGATATGGACGGGGCCCGGCAGAGCACGGGTTTCCCAGCTACCCCATGTTCAACATGTAGTCTCTCTGCTCTTCCATTTTGACTCTTTCTCCCAAAGCAGCCAGAAAAGACGTGGTTAAAAACTGGGGCACCCCCAAATCCATGGTGCTGAATCAGGCTGGTGTGTGATGGTGTATCTGAGAAGAGAAAACAGGAAAAAATGAAACAGCTTCACTGGATCTTTCCTCTGAGTGTGTGAAGATAATCGACTAAACTGTCTCGGGGGTTCAGGTAGAATAGTTGAATCCCCCTGTTTGGTGAAGAAAAGGACCCCAGCTTTCTGAACAGCCAACTGTCTGTGGAAACTTCGGGAAAAAAAGTGAGCACAGTGATGGAGGGAAAAAAAAGGGTTTTGCGGGCCTAAATCGGGAAATATCACTCAGTCATTAGACCAACTTTTCCCCACTTGATTACCACTTGCATTGTTTATTCACCCTGACAGCTAAATGAATGTTTGTTCCACGGGTTTTCCCAAGGCTCCAGAGCCCCGGGAGATGTGAAGGTTTGGGTTTTAAACCCCACCTTTAAATTTCCCAGACTTGAGACTCAAAACCCCTTGGACTTTAAATCTGACCCCCCGGGCCTCGTGGGGGAGTCAGGGGGTTTGTCTCCCCTCCCCCCTAATGCGTTTAATTTATTCATCACTTAATAAATGCATTAAATTTTTTAAAACTTTTAATTTAAAGGAAAATGAAAAAAAAAATTCTTTGAAAAAGTAAAAATTGGGTAAAAAAAAAAAAATCTTTAAAAAAAAAAGCATTTACTTTTGATTAGTTTTTTTCCCTTTTTTATGTTTCTGTCATTTATTTTGACATATGAATTTTACTTTTACCTCTTCATGGAAGTCAGTTTGGTCTCAATCGACAAATTATTACATTTAAAAAATATTTTCAATTTTGGGAAAAAACTTTTCTAAATACTTTGGAAACTATACGGGGTTTTGGCTCTTTTTAAAAAGGTAAATGTTTAAAAATTTTTTTCAACCAACTAATTTTAATTCTTTTTTCCTTTTTTTGACTTTAAGAAAATAAAAGTTTTAAAGGGAAGGACTTGGAAAAAAAATTAAGGTTAAATACTTACCATGACTTTTTTTTTTAAGCGTTAAAATAAAATTAGATTAAAATTTTCACACATTTAAAATTTAAAACTTATCTAAACAGTAAAAAGGAAAAGAAGTCATAACACTACTACATCTTCTAACATGCAATAAACATATACATTTTTTTTTTTTTTTTGGGGAAAAAGTGTAAAAAGAAAATAAAGTTTGAAAAAAGGGTTTGGGAAAAAAAATTTTTCTTTTAAATACTAAAGAAAAAACTCCAGTGCATCAAAAGCAGAGGACAGTGAGCCCAGGCTGGGGAAAGGGGGGAAAAGGGACAAGTGCAGGGCGTCATCCTGCGGGCGTGGCCCGGCTGGGGGGAGGACTCGGGGCCCTGGATCTTTTTACAGAGACAGAGAGTGGAGGAAAAAAGGTCAGACGGGGATCAGTTTCCCCCCTTTAGACTCCCAAGCAAAGGGGGAAAAATTTTTGACCACTGGGCCAGGAAAAAATGCTTCCCCCCAACAAAAAAAGACGGAAAGCAGGTGAAACCAACACTTGTTTTAAACATTTAAAACACTGGCGCCCTTTTGGGACACTGCCTGGTATTTCTGTGGAGCAGAGGTGGAGGGCGGGGTGCGGGGGCTCGGTCCAACAGGACAGCAGGAGTCTCGCATCCTCTTGCTGGGGGCTCTGGGCTGGTCCCCCTGCCCCCTTGGTCTCCTCCCACAACCCCCCTTTGTTACAGGAGGGGGCCCTTGGAAAAAGTCAAGGTCCAGGTCAAAAGGACAAATTCCTCTCAGACCTGCTGAAACATCTGGGGATTCAACAGGCTCTGAAAACCAAACAAAAGGTGCTGTTACACACACAAAAGAAACCATATTTAGAGTGGGGTTTCTTAGGGGCGACAGATGAGACTGAGTGTGGTTTACCACCTCGGCCAAACAATAATTGCACACCCCTCCCCCCCCATTCGGCAACACCCAAAGGGAAATCACATTTTAAACCTCCAGCACACACCTCCCCCACTTCCACCATACAGCTCTCATCAACATAAAACCCCACCCCCCTTGGTCTCTGAACAGCACCCCAAAATCAAACTTACTGATCACTTGGCATTAAAAGCAGACCGGGGGGCCCAAACCAAATGCGGCTCAACGGCCCGTTAAAGCGTCAGGACAAACTCTTTCATTATTAATAAAGGAAAAATCCATTTTCCATCAATCCCCCCCAATTAAACCAGTAGTGACCTTTTGTTCAGAATTAAAATCAAACAAAAAAAATTTAAAATAAAAAGGAAAAATTTGTACACCAGCAAAACAAGTCCATTGTTTTTAAAATCTTTGTTTTTTCTTGGGGGCCCTTAACTGTGTGATTGTATTAGTGTAGAACTTGAGGGGTTGATGATTAATAATTTTTTGTTTTTTTTAAACTAATCATAAAACTTTTATAGTTTTATCCCTTTTTTCGTGAGTGTTGGGTTTCCCCTTCAATCTTACATGAACTTTTTTAAAATTTGAAATGGAACCCACGGGGTTAAGAACAATTTTCATTTAAAACATTAGGTATTAAAGCACTTCAAACAAAAAGATAATTTTAAAAATCGATTATTTAAAACCCCAACAAACTCATAACAAATCAAACCCCAGGATCCACTTTTTTGCCCAGACAGTAAAAAAAAAGGAGTCTCCCCCTTGTTGGTGCGGTGCTCATCTGGCCCCTGGTGGACTCTCCCCCAACGGCTGTGGTCACAGAGGTGAAAAGGGCCCAGATCAAAATCTGGAAGCATTAACACAGAGTTTGGGATGGACTTTTCCCAACTCATTTTTTTGACTCAACACTCAATAAATGTGTTTCCCCCTTCAACCTCCGGGCTCACTGATTTTTCCCTTCATTGAAAAACTTTTTTCTACTCGGGTTTGGAAATGCCCCTTTTTCCTCTTTTTTCCAAATTTTAAACCTGCTTTTATTTCTTTATTCATTGCTGTTGTCACATTAAAACTTAAGTCCCAACACAACAATCTAACATAAAAGTCACCCCCTTATACAAAATTGGGGTAAAATAATGAATGGGGTTCATCTAAAAAAATTTCCCCGCTAAAAAGGGGAAAACTACTGTATTTTTAAAAAAGAAACAATTTACTGGGTGGAGGATGAATGCAAACCTGTCAATATAAAAAGATCTGATTTTTCCCTAAAAACAAACAAGCTAACACTGAATGTTTTTTGCTTTAAAACAGGTTGACAGCTGGGCAGGGTTACTTCTGTCTAAAGTTACATTTTCAAAAAAAAGAAATGAATATTTACTTTGATTGGGGTTGAATGATTTTTGCACAAAAACATAAAGGGAAAAGAAAAAAGCGGTGTGGAACTTTGTATAAAAAGAAAAAAGGTTTGACTTTGTTCAATAAAATGATGCTGAGCTTCAACACAACAGATTGTGGGGGATACTTTTTGTTCCATTACTCTGGGGAATTTTAACCATGGCATCATGCAAAAAGGACTTTAAAAGGCTTTACCATGCACAGTAAACTGAAACCCCTAAAAAAAAAACTAAATACCTAAAAGGCTGTGATGTTCCTGGTAAGTTTATCCTGCAAAAAAGATCAAGGGAGATCTTGGCTGGATAAATTTTTTCCTGGGCAGTGGGGGAAAAAATGATGTGGGCCCCACCTGAGTCCTTTTTACCTCACTCTTATGTCCTCACCAACTAGTGATCTTATGATGGAAAAATACAAAGCCCCAGGTTTGATGTGGGAATTTAAGATCATTACAAAAAAAAAGAGATGATGAAGACTCTCTCTATTTTTTCTTTTAATATTTATAAAACTGAGACAAAATTTCCCAAAAAAAAGGGGTTTCGGGGCCCCTGAGGACCTATGGGGGCAGCCTGCTTGGCCTGGTTGGGTTTCCCAACCTTGAAAGTTTCCAGTTTTCTTTTTTTCTTTACTATATGGACAAAGGCTCTTTTTTTTAACACAGCATAGCCCTTTTATTTGTCCCTTTTTGTTCAGGGCTAGTTCAGGTTTCCCCCCCCCTTCCTTTTTTTCCTGTATGCCCCCTGCCTTGTGTGTGTTTTTTTCCTCGTTTCCCCTGTTTTTTGGGTGGTGGTGTGTGTGTGTGTGTGTGTGTGTGTGTGGCTCTCTTCCCCGGGATTGGGGCGTGGGGCGTAAATTTCTCAACCAGTAATTGACACAGCTGTTCTGATTCTTGTACTCATCTTGCCCTCCTCTTTTCCCTGTAGGATCACCTGCCCATTCCCCCTGCCAGGAAAAATTTTTCCCGGGCCCCTGCCCCCCCCGCTCCACCCCAAATTCCCCCCTTTTCCCTTTTTCTACCCCGGACTGCCTTGCCTCAGCCTTCATTGTCTCAGAGCCCTGCATTTGGGTCCTTCCGGGTTAAACCCACGGTTTTCCCCCATTCCCTTTTTTTTCATCCCATTAAATGTGAATAAGGTACCATCTTTTTTGGAAGCTGTTCCCGGGGTGTCTACCTGTATGTGTTTTTTTCCTGTTGTTTTTGTCCCCTTTTTTGACTTTTTTTATAATAGTTTATCAATAGTTTGATCAAGTGTAGTCAATTTTCCTTTTTTTTTTCAAAGCTGATCCCCTTAAACCCTTTCAATACCCCATATATACATTGTATTTTTTTTTTTATAAACAACCGTCCATTTTAAACTTCCTTTTTGTTTTTTATTGCTCTGCTTGCAAAAAAAAAAAAAAAAAGAAGGGTTTTTAAATCTAAATTGGGGTTTAAAATGATTGAAAATAGTTCTATTTTTTTAGAGACTTGCAGTTAATCCCCCTCTTTTTTCCTGTTTCAGTGTTCTCTCTCACCCCTTTTTGAAATTTTTTTGCATCCTCGATTTAAAAACCCAACACCGGGAAAATTCCTCTTTGTGCCTCACTGATCAAAACAAGGACAATAAAAAATACAGGGGAGTCCCAAGGTTTTAAAAACCCCTTACATTTTCACTCTTTGTTAAATTCAGCCACTTTAAAATCATTAGCATGGTCATCATTTTTTCCCTCTTTAAAATGTACAAAAGGCCCCATATTGACAGACAAACACAACATAGTGGAAATTTTTGCGTTTATTAAAAAAAAAAAACTGAAATATCCTACGGCCATAAGTATTCAGACCCTTTTCAGTTTTTGGGAAACAGCTTTTGAGCTAATGGCAACAAGAGTGAAAACCCCTAAGGGTCTGAATATTTTTCCCAAAACCCTGAAAGCTCATTTTTTTGATTTTTTTTTTTAAAAAGTGATTATCCCCATTTTTAAAAAATTTTTCGTGACAGATGCAAATAATGACTGGAAACCCAAAAAAACATTGTTTCTATCACATTAACCTGTAGCTCTTTTTTTTAACACGGGTATATCTTTACAGGTAAAATGATTTTGGTTCAACAACATGAAAAAGGAAGTGGGGGAAAACCTGGGATCAAAAAATCATTCGGGGGCGGATCTTGACTTCTCTCTGTTATTTTTCAACAACAAAAGGTTTTCTGGTTTTAGAATGAAATCCATAAATAAATAAAATATTTTCAACACCCTTTTTTGTTGTTGTGAAGACATTTGACCCCAAGGGACTTTGATATGTATTTTACAATAAATTAAGATATATAAAAACAGTATTAACATTTATCAAAACCCCTTCAGTTTATAAAATAAAAAAAATAGTTCTATGCAGCGGGGCCCAAATATTTAAATTTTACATTACCTATTTTTACTTTGATAATTAAAAAAACTTTTTGCTGACAATGCTCAGACTAAAATCATAAAACCTAACAGTAATGTAAAGACAGTTTACATGACTTTGTTCTCACACGGGTTAACATAATGCCCTGTCAGTCAGACCCAAGGAAAAAAGACTGAAACATATTTCATTAAAACGTTCATCAGGAAAAAAAGAAGAAGAAGTATGGTGAATAATAATTTTGTCTTGTTTACGGGCAGCCCACATAATGACAAAAACACTGCATAATTTGAACCCCCAAGATCTGTCCATCACCCACATGATGGAGCTGATTAATCTGATTTTATTTTGGGGTTTCCCCGGTGGAGGGTGGAGGAGGTGGGGGGGCCCAGTGTCTGCAGAGACTGTGGGGACAGAGCAGAAAAGGGAGCCAGTCCATTGTTCTCTTTCAGATCAGAGGAACACACAGGGATGATGGTGGACTTGACAGTGGAGCTGTTTAAGGCAGTTCAGAACTGCAGCACTAAAGTCTTCTCCCCCTTCTTCTGGGTTCCCTCTGTATCCTGGATAAAATCTCCCCCCACCAAGTAACATGGACCAATCAGGGCCTTTTCTCCAAAAAAGCTGCTGCTGTTTTCCCTCCTGGATCATCGGAAACAAAATGTCCTCTTTTTAACACAAAAAAGTCCTTTTCCTTTTCCTTTAAAAAGATCAGTACCCCCAAAGCTGTTGAGAGACAAGACAGACAACAGAGGTGATAAATCGGTGTTTACAGGACTCCTTCATCAGCTTTTTGGTCATGATGCCACCCAAAGTATAAAGGCAGCGGGGACTTCGGTCCTTTCCCAGAACGAAGTGGAGCGGCTGTGTAGTGAAACGGCTTCCTCAGCTCTCATGTTCATTTGGGTGAAGACCGGCTGGAATCCCACCTGAAGGCGTTTAGCATAAAGTCTTTTACTCTAACATTTTCAAGTCCCCAGGGGAAATAAACTGCTGAGTCAGAAGCTTCCCCTGCATAAAGTTTGAATGGATTCCTCTTTTTTTTTGTCAACTTATTCCTTTTAAAAGAAAAGAGTCTCTGTGTGTTGATGAACATCTGATCTGCTTCTAAAAAATTAAAGCTGACAAATAAACATGGAAGCTGTATTTCTGACAGATGGACAGATATAAATGTGATCACTGGACTTAAACGGGTTCTGCTCTGTACCCGGCCCTTTAAACAAAATGTCATGATGCTTCTCTGAAATCAGAGCCAGTGATTTGCAGGCTGCAGTCAGGCGATCTCAGAGCTTGACAAGGGAATAAACTCTTTCAGTTCTTTAGTGTTGAAATGAGAGAAAAAACAGTCCCCAGATTAGATGTGATGGTAGGACAGTTGGAAAGGGGACAGCTTCTCTCCCCTCCTGTGGGGCTTCAGCTGTGACCCAAACTTTTTTTCCTTTTGAATGAACACAACAACAGATCACAATTAGCTTGTGGCTGCTGGGTTGGCTGACTGTCCTCTGTTTTTGTTTTTCTGCCCCATCCTGAGGCCTGCCCCCGTTCTCCTCTACACCCTTCAATGAAAAGCAGCCACGGAAAGGGTTTTGGAGGTTTACAGGAACACTGGATCTTTGTTTTTGATATGAACTGTTTTTGGTAAATCTGATGAAAGCAGCATGGACTGACCCCAACCCCTCTACTGACCTAAAGGGCCCGGTCCACAGTCTGGACTCTGCAAAAGATCTACAGACCCTTTCCCTCCTAAATCCTGCAGCTTTTGGCCTCAGGTGGGTGTCTCAGAGGGGGAGGGGTTGGACTTCAGAGCTGGGGCCCAAAGAGAAGAAAGCTGATCCCCGGGCCAAACCGTTCAACCTGAATAAAGAAAAAAGATGTGAGTTTGGAGAAAGGGTTCCTGCTTGGGCGTTAAAGTGTTTCATCATCTGTTCAGAGTGAAGAAGGTTGAGAATGTAAATTTTGGGAAAAAGGGAAAACTCAAACACCTGAACCAACAGGATGCAGTTTAAAAAACATCAAATACAAAAAAGGTCAAACACAGCTCTCATTAAAAATTAATGACAACATCTGCTGCTTCAATAAAAAATAGTGATTTCAGCTCAAAACTTTTTAGCTCCACCAGGGGCTCCATCTATACAAACTCATTTTGTTGACTTTTGTTTCAGATTCTCTAAAGATCCAAAAATTTTTGACAGAGAAAAAACTTTGTCGGGCCCTAAAGTTTGGGGGAAAGTCAACAAATGATTGAGACAAAATGGAAAAGTTTTTTCACTTAAATTACGGTGGGACTTTTTCCAAACATGCTGAGTTTGCCCCAAAATCAGCTCTGGAAAAATGAAAACCACTGCAAAATGACCCAGTTTCTCCGTTTTTTACTATTTATGGGTTTGTGTTTGGTAAAAGAACATTTTTTTTTATTCTATAAACTCAACAACATTTCCCCCCAAATTCCAAATAAAAATTTATCTTTTAAAGAGCATTTATTTCGAAAATAAAAAGGTCAAAAAAAAAAAAAAGTGCAGTGTTCTCAAACCTCACATAATGAAAAGAAAAAAGGTTATTCTTTTTTTCCAACCAAACTAATTTTTTTAAGTTAGGAAAGTTCAAATTAATATTTGGGGGAATAACCCCGATTTTTAAATACATTTTTAAGCATCCTTTCCCGTCTTTCAGGGTTGCTGTTTTTGGATTTTATCCCCCTCCTGATGCAAAATTCAGCCTCAGGTATATTTGATGGTTTGGCCCACCCATCCCCTCTTGATCACATTCAGGGGTTTTTTAAAGGGTTAAAGGTCTGGAATTGGGCTAAGGGCGGGGTCTTGATTTGGGGGTTTCATCCACCCTTGATTGACCAAGCAAAGTGGCAGGGGCATTGTCCAGCTGGAAAACACAATCCTCAGGGGGGGGAACATTGTCAGAGCAGAAGGAACCCAGTTTTCTTCCAAGATAACCTTGTCATGGTTTGATTCATCGCCCTTACAAAAAGAACCCTCCCCGATTAAAACCTTGCTAAAACACATCCCCCATCCTCCCCCAAAAATTTACGTGGGTGAGACACTGTAAAACATGAAGTTTCCCCGGGTTCCCCTCTAACTATTAATTGACCAGGTATTGGGAAAACTGAAAATTGGACTCACCCAGCGAGGAATTACTCCAGCCCTCAAAATTCCAACCCTTATGGTCTTTTGCAAACTTCATCTTTTTTGCTTCTCATTGATAAAGGGGCTTATTTCTAGTTTTAGGCGGCTCCCCTGAAGCTTTTTGGGCCGTTCCCCCTACTTCCCCCCAGCTGTTGCCATTCTTTCTGTAGGTCATTGATGTCATCCTCTGATTTGGTAATTGGAATGATTTGGGATCATCCTGGTCAGGGGAAAAATCGTTTGCCCCCTCCCAGTCTCCCAAACTTTGTCCCCAGTGTCTCCCCGGTTGTTCTTATGAAAAACCTCTTAAATTTTAAAAGGATGGAAGAAACCCCCGGCGCTCACTGTATCCCTCTCCCCAGTAAACCAGAATTTTCCTCTTTTTCTCTCTTTTCCTCAAAAAAAACTTTTCTTTTCCTTTTTTTAGCATGGTCAATAGTTATTTTTTTGGGTTTATTACTTTTGAGGTACTACCAGCACTGTTTGTCCCCACCCACCCAAGCCCTATTGAAGAGCATAGTATGACCACAGCAGTGGTTTATATTTTTCCTCATTAAATGGGTTTTGGTTGGGATCACCTAATAAATTACCTCATTAAGTAGACGGGGGGGTTCTTGTGTTGGAATTCAACATACAAAAGGGAATGGAATCTTACCAAGATTTATTTAAAAGAATTTGAAGTGGTCTCCCCAATTTTTTTCCCAGAGCTTTTTTCGGGAGTCACTTTGACTTTAGTCCCCTTCACTTTCTATTTTATGTTGGAAGAAAAAAATCAATTTTTATTTGTTGATGTGAGTGTGGAAAAAATTTGGATGTGTTTTAAAAAAGTGGGTTTTTTTCTTTTTAAAAATGAAGTTTTGGGAAATCTGTAGCTAAACATTTTCCCAAGTCAGGGGGGCTAAACCACAGAAGAAAACAGACTTTACAATAAAGACCCTCAGTGGGATCAAAATAATATGAGTGTGATGTCTGCACTTTACTGTCCAAATTTTTTAAATCATATTCATCCCCAACACACAAGTAAACAATGGAGTCTGACCCCCAGGTCCCCAGTCCACAGTCTGGACTCTGCAAAAAACCCACAGATGTTTTCCCCCTGAATCCTGGGTCCCTTTTTATACTCAGGTCCAGGTGTCTCAGATGGGGGTTGGATTTCCCAGAGCTGGGGCCCAAAGAAAGCCGGCTGATCTCTGCCCAAACCAGTTGATCAACCCTGAATAAAGAATAAAATGTGAGTTTAGGGGAAATTTTGGGAAAGCGTTGGGGTTTTTCATCATCTGTTCAGAGCTAAGAAGAAGGTTAAAAGGGAAACAATTTTGGGAAAAATAAACCCAAAACCCCTGAAACCAACAGGATGCAGTTTAAAAACAGTCAGATACTAAAAGTAAAGGGGCTCTTTAAACTGATCACTATAAACATCCCCAGATCATGGCAAGAGGGGAAGAAACATTTTTTTTCTGTCTTAATGGGGGAATATTTGCTTTGTATGTGAAGAAATAAAAAAAGTCAACTGAAGGTGAAGAGGGGAAATTTTTCCCAAAAAAAAAAGGCCCAATTGAAGTGTTGGTTTTAAAATCTTCATTCAATGATTTTTAAGTATAAAGCTGAAAAAGTGCCCCAATTTGGATACTAAAATTTTGAGCTCAAATTTTCCTTCAAAAAATCCCCCATTCCCCTCAGGTTTAACAGTTTGGAAGAAAGTTTTTTTAAATTTCCCCTGGTTTCAAATGAAATCTTTCCCAATTTGTGAAATCATGGGTTTTTTCCTTTGATGTTTTAGTGTTTACTGAAGTTTGTGGAGGTTTTAGAAGCTGGGCCTTCAGCACATGTGCAGTGTGTTGAATAGGCATTTCATCCTTTCCCGTCATTTTCTTTGGTCCAAAGCAAATTCAAAACTTCATCAACACTCTCTGCTCCCAAAATTTTTTAAACTGCTGTTCAGCATTGCATTCTGGTTCCTGGGCCCCCCCTTCCCGGTGGCTTAGTGTCCCACAGTTTGTTCCTGTGACAAAAAACACAGTGGGGGTTTAACACCCAGTGGGGTCAGTGATTGGTGGCTGTGTGGGCTGAGGGAAAAAGGGCCCGGGGGTTTTAACTTTCTCTCTGCTCTGTTTTCCCTTTTCAAATTTTGTGTCCCTGTTCAGCTCAGCAGCTGGGGTGTAGCTCCTTTTAATTCTTCAGGAGACATGCAGCCCCAAAATGGCCCTCTCCATATTTAAAACCCTGGTTTTGGTTTAAATCTCTGTGACAGCAGGCTTTTTACTGTGCCTGTGAATGGGGGCCATTAGGGGCCCGCTTTTGAACACCCTTTTCCCCTTTAGACCTGCTCCCCGTGTTGTAGATCAGTTCTTGTCAAACATCCTGATCTCCCAAAAGGGGACTTTTTTGAATAACACAAGCTCAACTCAGTCAAACTCTGACACTGTCAATGTGGACTTTAAATCAAATCCCAAAACATTTTTTAAAACTTTAAAAAAACACTTTGAAAATCCCGAGTCAACCCTTTCACAACTTCCTTTCAACCATTTCCCCTTTGAATTTAGAAATTCTGAAAGGGGATTTGACCTAATAAACCCGAATAAAAACCAAAAATTTCCCTCATTTTCATCTCCCTTTGGGCTGGAGTCGACCTCAGAGTCTCCCTCCACAGTTCTGGACTCTGCAGAAAACCCCCACAGATGATTCCCCCTAATCCCGCAGGTTTTTTCCCCTCAGGCCAGGTGTTTTTCCCGATGGGAGGGTTGGACTTCCCGGCTGGTCAAAAAAGCTGGGGTCTCTGACAAAAAATGCAAATTACTCAACCCGAATAAAAAAATAAAAAAATTGAGTTTAAAAAAGTTCCTGCTTGGAAAAATTGATGTTTCATCATCTGGTTCCCGAGCTGAAGAAGGTTGAGAATGTACAAGTTTGGAAAAAGGGAACTCCAACCTTTTAACCCAAAAGGTGCAGCTTAGGTCAAAATACCAAAAATCAAAACAGCCCCTCATTAACTTATTAGGGGTGGGGGATGTGGCAAAAAAAATACATCCCCGATTTTTTTTAAAGGTAAAAAACACAATCACGATTTTATCACAGTTCATTTTAAATGAAAATTTAAATTTGGGAAACCCAAAATATTTTCTTTGTAAAAAATTTTTAAAAAATTAAAAAAAAAAAAATTCGTCTTTCCCCCTTTTCTTCTCTCCCCAGCTTCTTTATCAAAAAGGGATGTTACAGTTGGTTGTTTCTGTGTAATGTCTTTGCCGTTACCACTGGCTGATGTGTAATTGGCCTCGCTGCTTGGGTCTCAGCCCAATAGTTTCCCCCGGGTGCTGCCCCTTCAGGTGGGTTAAAAAGGTTTCGTTGTGTTTTGGGTTTGTCTTTTGGGAAAAAAAACCAGTTCCATCGCGGGGTTGGGGAAGGAATACATGTAACGGCGTTTTTTAGGTACACATTATGAGTAACTGTATTCCATTACATTTTCGGTTTAAAAAAATGGTTTTGAATCAGTTACATTTTTGAAATCAATGGATTAAATGGATAAATTTTTTCCCCAAAAGGGTTTTTATTTATTCTCTAAAATGAACAAAGGAACCCGGCACGTTTCCCCCAACCCCCGCTCCCCCGAAAACAAGCGGAAATAAACGGCTATTCGCCCGATCGATCGGTCCCGAAGAGTCGGACGAGGAGCAACGGGAAACGAGCCGCAGCCGGAAAAAAGGCCCGGACGGGGAAAGTTTGGCCAAAACAAAAGGGGTTTCATATTCTGAATCGTAAACCGTTAAAATATCTCCCTTACTCCCCAACACTGTCATACGACTGAATTTAGGGTTTTTTTTGGGGACCAACCCCGCGTTCCCCTTTGTTTGGGCCAAATTTCCCGCTCCCGGCAAAACAGGGGAGGGTAGAAAAAAAAAAAAAAAAACAGCACTGCTCATACTTCACCATGATTGGGTTTGGGCTGTTCACGTGGCGGGCGTTTGTTCCCCGGAAAAAAAAAACCCCAAAAGCGTCTGTGTGCAAGCATAGGCCCCCAATTTAAAAGAATGTGTCCCCATAGGATAATACGATCCTCTCCTCCCTTTTTAATCGTCAACATTTTCCCCAATCCCTTTACGATTAATTTGTCCGCCCCCCCCTAGTATATGTTTTATTTGTGTTTAACCCATACACTGCTGCACAACTGTACATACCACCATTAGAGAACCATGGCTCCCCTTTTTTTTATTTTAAATTACACACTTTAAAATTTAAAATTATTTTTTTTTTCTTGTCACAAAATATATATATAAAAAATGTAGAAATGAATATATATTATTCCTCTTTATGCCTTTCCCTTTTACCTGTATTTTGTAGAGTTGCTTTTCGTGCTGCCAGTTAGCTGTCAACTTGTCCTTTCCTTTCTTTTGTGACTGTTTTTCTTGCTTAAAAAATAACAAAATTTTCCCCCGAGGGGTGAATAAAAGTATATCTATCATCTATCTATCTATAAACCAACAGTGTGGGGCCCTTTTCTTTGCTCCTTAACAATTTAACAAGTCAATTCAACTCAATGGGGAAAAAACCTGGAAAACTTTTTAAAATCAAAACACACACACACACACACACACTGAATGAACTTAAGTGTTTTCAATTGATTAGCACAAATATTAGTTCTAGGATCTTCTGTATATTGTTTTAAAAATGGACTTTTTAACAACCCCCTGGACATTTTTTAAATTTATTAAAAAAACATTGTCTGCTGACTGTGACAAATACCAATTTGTGAGTTCTGAAGGTTTCATTGATCAACAGACATTATTCATGACAACTGACTGAAATGAAAGTGAAACTGAAGAATAATTCTTAGTCTGAGAGAAAAAAAAATCACAATATGGAACAACAACTTATTTCCCGATCTCATTCATTCCCTTCTTTCCCAAAATGAATGGTTCAAATTCTGGATGAAGATAAACCAGGTTCAGTTTGGATTAAAGATATAAAAAATCTACAACAGTAACAAGGATGAACCAAACCCCAAGTCTCCCGGGTTTTAATTTGGACTCTTCAATCCAGCAGACAAACTTTACCCTGAATCCTGCAGCTTTTGTTACTCAGGTCCAGGTGTTTTCCCGACTAAAGGGCTGGGGCTGAGAACTGAGGAAAAAACTTCACAGCTTCTCTCTGAGAGGTTACAGCTGCTCAGTCTGAAGGAAAAAATGAAGAAAAAGTCAAATAACATTTGTGTTGAAAAGGGCAATCAAAAGGGAAAAAAACTCTCAGTTTTCTCTGCAGCCCCACAACAAACTAACAGACCTGCATTTAAAAATGGGCCCGACATCAAACCGAAATTTTTTGAGTGAAGCAGAAATTTCAGCTCTTTATCCCCCTGCCCCCCCAAGGGGAGTTTCTCATTGATGATCATCTTTCTTGACTCTGATTCAAATCCTTTCTGTTTTATACTCAACAAATTGGAACATGACAGTTAAATTAACACAATCAATTGGAAAATGACAGACAAGGCCCTAAGTATTTGGAAAAGTTAGACCCTGATATGTTTTTGGGGTCTCAACATTACTTTAAAAAAAAAATAATGAATTTCCCATCAATGACTGAAAAATTTTTTCACTAAATATTAAATCTGATGAGTTTGTTTCCCATTTTTGTTGTCAGTTACTTTGAACCCTAAAAAGGGGTGAATTTCCTCACAGTTCTTTTTTTATACTGATGTAACCTGCTCAAATTAAAAACTGAGACTTGGTCTTTAATGTAAGGGCCCCTTATTTTTAAATTCCCGATTCAATGTGTAAAACTCAAAAGCTCAAGGAAACTGATAAAGGGAAATTAAAAACAAAAGGGAATTTTTTTTCCTCCTGCTGAATAAAATAACGAAATCTTTTATAAATGAAAAAATCCAACTATCTATACCAAAAGAGCTTTGTTAAACGACAACTGGCAACCAGAAAAACCTCCTCTGAACAGAGTATTTTTTCAGGTCCCAAAAACCCTCCAGATCTTTTTTAGAAATAAGATGAAGACCAGGCTGACCATTGAGCAGGAGACCCGTTCATCTGTGGGAGGCGTCCTGAACTCCCGGGGCTGTTGGATCTGTCCCCAGAGAGCGATCATTCAGTTCATTCCCGACAGTGGAACAAGTTGATGCTTTTCTCTGCAAGGGCTCTTCAATCTTCTTCTTGATGTACTGGACTGTTTGTTGGTTGGTCTGTAGGCCCTTCCTGTCTGTGTCAACCCCGACCTCGTGGGGAAAATCTGATTGGTTTCGTGAAAGGGGGAGGAGGCGGGGAAAAAGTCCAGGTGTTTTTTTCCCGTAAAGGGCCCTTTTCCCCCCAGCCCTCTGGAGAGCTGTGTTGGATCAGGTTTTTCTCTGAACAGTTTAGACCACGGGGGGGGAATTGTTCTTCTGAACAGATTGACTCAGAGTTGATGAAGGTCAGATGGACATGAAGAGAGCCAAAACTCTGAAGACTCAGATGGGCCGAAACAGAACACCTTGTCCTGGTACGTCCTCTCTCCTCTTTAAAAGGAAAACTCCTGGGTACAGAGGCTGCTCTGATTGATGCCCACTCTGTGGGGCTGATTCATGAAAATCAGGTTTCCCTTTTTCAGCTGCTCAAAAACCAGTTTTTAGACTCAATCCCCTCTCCCCCGGTCTCTGGACTCCAGTGTCGGGTCTGTCTCAGCTCCTCCATCATTAACGTTCTTCAGTTTGGACTGAACCCCAAAGGGAAATGGATGTACATTTAGTCAGGGTCTTGGGCAGCCCTCCTCCCCCTCTGGTTTTCCCCCACATCCCCAGGCTTTGCAGTGATCCCGCAGGGCCGGGATTTGGCACTAATTTGGGAAACCGTGGGGAATCTTGATGTGGGGTGATCCTTCCGGCCCTCCTCCTCTCCCAACCTCTTCCTGGTTTCTCCTCCTTCTGTGGGTCAGTGAACCCCCGACCTCTGTCACCATGTCAACACACTCAGGAGGGATCTGATTGGCTGCTGCAGGGGGGGGGTTATCCAGGGCCCGGGGGCAGAGGAAGCAGTTTTCCCCCGATGAGGTTTTCAGCAGCCCTCCACTGGGTTTGGGCCCGTAACATCAGTCAGGATCTCAGTGTTGTGGAAGTCAAAGGGAAAACGACACTCATCCCGACCATCAAAAATAGACAGAACCTGGGCCTTTCAAACCTGCAGAGTCCCAGCTTCTTTGGGTTTTTAATAAAAAGTGATGAAAAAGTTCCACCAAACTGAACTTTTTTTCTTTCCCGCCTTTTAGCTCTCTGAGCGTGGTGGGGGAAAAGTGAAGTGTATTTTCCTGGTTGGCTTTGTCTTAGCCCAGTCCCAAATCCCCAAATTCTGTGTTAAAAACTGTTTTTTTCCCCAAAACCAGCCACTCCCCTTTTTCATCACTGTTCTGATTGGTCCATCTCTTCCAGGTGAGGCCCAAAAAATGTCTTCTTGTCTGATGCTTGTTTCTTTGGGCTGGCTGGTTTTCCCGGATCTGTTTCAATCTGTCTGACCTCATGTTCATCATTGACCTCTCAGTCCCTCCCCCTGTGATGAAGCTCTGTGTAGATCTGATTCAGAAGGGGTTTGGGGTTTCCCCTTTAAAATCCCCCCAAACACACTGGAACTTCTTCTTCAGAGTAGATTTAAGTTCGTTGACAAACTGGAACAACATGTCCTGAATGAACAAAAAAGAAACAACATCAATGACTGATTCATAAAAAAAAAATATGACATATTCATCCCCCAAAGGGAAAACACATGAACAGATTTTTCCCCCCATGTCTTGAGACATTTGTAAATGTCCCCTTGTCCCATGTTGAATCTTTAGAAATCCCTTTTTTACTGCTGTGCAGACAGTCCCAACTCCTTTCTTCATTCTCCTCAGGGCGTTCACTTGATCTTCACAAAAGCCTCTCTTTCCCCCTCCTCCTCTTCATCCTCCTGTCCACCCTCCTCATCCTCCCTGACTCTCTAGGGATTCTGGGTAATCTGGACTCCCCCCCTTTGGGGGTTCCCCCCGCTCCCCCCTTCCCAAAAAATGACAATGTTCTCCCCCCAGCAGCTGGAACAGAAAACTATAAAGAAGGGACAATCAAAAGTAAAACCATGGGCCAAACATCAGATCCATTTGGAAAACTGACAATCCACTGCCCAAAAAGTGCAGCATGGAATTATTTCCCAAAACAACAGATGTCAAAGTAGTTGTTGTCCCTGTACCCGACCCAAAAAATATGGGTCCCGGTGTGTTTATGCTGCTGGGCAGGCTGACACTTGGGAACCCTCTGAGCTCTCCTGGTCCACTCTGTGGAAAGGGAAACATGAAAAATTAGCCATTTTGTTTGCAGCATCTGTGATGTTTTATGCTTTTACACAAACAACAGCTGCCTTTTTTTGTTCTGTGGTATTTTCCAAAATTTAAAAAAAAAAACTATTGTAGCATTCTCAATGGGAGAAAAAAAGCAATCAATTCTGTACCTCATGACCTAAGTCATCACAACAATCCACCTTTTAAATGATGGTTAAGGACTCACACGGGTTTTACAAAAATCTCACCTCTGCTACAGGAAATTCCAAACACTGGAACTGGATAAGGGGCTTTTAATTTTCAGGGTTTTTTGTTCTGATCCCGAATGAAAATATAAGAACATAAAAAAGCTTTTTTTTGAAAGGGGAAAAATCAACTTGCCCTGGGCCCGTGTTTCCCCCTGATCATTTTTATACTGTGTCATTCATGGGTTTTTGGAGACAAAACACAAACACTTCATCTTTCATAGAAAACCAGTTATACAGGGGCAGCTGTTTTATTTCATTTTAATCAGCTGCAGCTCACTTCTTTACCGAGGGGGCTTCCTTTGGGGGTTCATGGGGTGACCCTTTTACCCGTCACTCTTCTTTGGGCACCTGGGCCAGGTACAGGGAATCTGGTCCTGATGGATCCCGGTGGACACAGAAAAAAACCATCCTTTTACATGGGGACAGGGACAACATATCTTTTTTCATGGGGTTTCATAGTAAAAAAGAAAACATGTTTTTTTAGCTAGCTCCTTTTTGCAGCAGAGGGGGGCTGTCCTTTTTAAATTCATGGGGGCCCATTGACCTGTCACTCTTCATGGACACACAGCTGGGCTCAGGTCTTTTTCAGGTCCAGGTCCCGCAGGGGTCTGGGTGTGCTGCTCTCTGGCCTTTAACTTTTAAAACACAGAGCTTTGAGTTTGAAAAATGATGGTTTCAGTGATTTAATGCTGAGCTCTGACATGGAGAAAAAGTCATGGACAGTTAGAGATCCTCCCTCTCACCTCTGAGCTTTTTCGGGTTTATGGTCCCCCCACAGACCCTTTTTTGGGGGGGGGGCTCCCCCCTCTCTGTCCTCCCCTGATTCATGGTACAATTCCATCCATAAAAACACACTTTCCCACCTTCATCTGGAGAGAAAAAAAACAAATCCCTTCTCGCCCTCAAACGAAAATCATCCCCCAGGGTTTATTTTAAATTTATTTTATCTGTAGGTGGGGTTTTTTCCTCTGTTTTAAAATTGTCTGAATGAAACCCTGACACTAAAAAAAATGATCAAGCGGATTCTATAAAAAAAAGATAAACATCTCATTATGGGGTTTAGTCAATGTGAAAATGTAATTTTCCCTTTAAAAAATTAAAAAAAGCGTTTTTGAGCCTTTTAAAACCCCTTCACAATTTTCTTCAAAAATTTTGCCAATGATAGTCCCAAGATATTTGTAAGACTGCACATACTCCCAAAGGTCTGACCTTTAATTAAAGTGACTTGGTTTAGGGGGTTTTCCCCCTAAAATCCCAAAAGGGATATCTTTGGGTTTTTGTAGCATTTAGCTGCGGGGGGGATTCCCCCACCACTGAACTAAATCATCAAAAAGACTGGTCCATGGCTGCTCTCACCGTCCTGGAGGAACTAACAATAACGGAGTCATCAGCACTTTTTGATGCTTCTGCTGTCTGTCTGCTCTGACACATGTTTGTGTTAAAAAAGAACAATAGTGGTGACCCAAAACACCCTTGAGGAAAAAGTGGGGAAAAACACCTTTGGTCAGACAATGTACTGTTTTACCCTCACTCTTATTTTTTGGTTTTAAAAAATCCAGAATCTAACCCACCAGATTATTTTTTAAATCAAACTTTTTTAGGAGCCTTTCAATTCAAATGTGAATTTTGGGTTGTTTAAAAAACAAGAAAAATCCCAAAAAAAAAAGCCTGGTGTGTTCATTAAAATCCCGATGTTTAAAAAGCATGTTGATCAAGTCATGATCCTCCACTCCTCTTGAGGGCCCTTTTTGCAAACTGGGGATCCCGTGCATGTTCACTTTTCTTCAGGACCTCAGATCTGACCGTTTCTCTGTTTTAAACAAATTGAAGTCAGAAGCGACAGCTCCATCATTCAATGTTTTTTGGGGCCAACCGGGGTCTTTCAGAGCTTAAAAAACCCCTGTTGTGTCTGTAAGGACCCCCAAAAATTAAAAAAACTTAGGACTCAGTTAATGTGCCCGGACTTCACTAAACATCCACATATATTATCGGGGGGGGGACCTTTGTTCACTTTTACTGCCGGGGAAACACCTCTGTTAAAAAATGCACAGGTTTTTTAATTTTTTTTTCAGTTCCTTTATTTCTGTTTTTAAAAACCCAAAAGGGAAACAAAACGATTAATAAAAAAAAATTCAGAGCATTATCCAGCTCTGTGTCTGAGTTCAACCATCTAAAAGACACCAGTACTTTTAGCCCCCCTTTGGGCTGGGAAAGGGCCCGCAGTAGTTTTTTATGCTTGAGGTAACCCAAATTTGTTTTCTGCCCCTTTTTTTTCCCGTTTGATTTGAATCCTGCTTTGACTGATTTGGTAAATCATGGTTTTTTTGTATCCAACAATTTAGTCCCAAAACATCCCCCCAGGACTTGTGAAAACATCCCAATCTTTCAGTTAAAACATCCCCGGAGACAGAGCAAACTCTTTTGTCCCGACCTTTTTGGCCCCGATCTTTCCCATCATTTTTTCCTGTAGAAATATCAGCTGCTCCTCCCTTATTGTCTTCTTTTTCCCCTTTCATATCTTTCCCCCAGATTCAGGGCGACCATTTTTTCCCTTCACTGAAAACCCCAGATGGGCTGGGGATCCACATTTTTTTCTGACAATCTGTTTGTCTGCAGTGTTTTTTAAAAATAAAGATGAAACAAGCTGCAGGTGATTATTCCCCAAAAAAAACTGAGACTCAATTCATTTTCCCCAATATTATTCCCGGGGGGGCCCGTTTGAAGGGGCCCCCGGCCCTTTTCCCCCTTTTCTCATAGTAAAATCTGAACTTAAACAGTAACAACAAACCTAAAAACCCAAAACCCAAAAACAGAGACCAAACTCCCAAAAAAAAACAGCAAATATGTCCCGAAGACAGTTTTTTTGTCTGTGACCAGTCACAGAGATATAATCTCTGGGGGGGCCTCTGACTCTTTGGATGGAGTGTTAACTGTCTCTCCCGAAAATCACATAGAGCCTGAAAAACCCCGTCCCTCCCCCTGAGCTCAGTCCCGTAGGGGGTTCTCCCAATGACAAAAAATCAAAACTGTTCTCCAGCCCCTGTCCCGCCGGGGCTCCCGACCGCATTTAGCCGGCTCCCGACTGCCCCGGAAACAGCGGGTCAGGTCCCCCTCCTCCCAGGCTGATTCAGGCAGGAAAAAACTGCCTTCAGTCAGCAGTAAAATGGGGCCACAGGCTAACAAAAACTCCGTGTTCAGCTACTGACCATCAACTCCTCTGCTTCTCTCTGACTCCCCCCGCTTCCCATTGCAGATTCCACACAACATGGGGCATAAACCCGGGCCTCTTCCTCCCCTCGACTTTAATTGACAACTCCCGAAATCTACCAACTAAACACCACAACGCAGTATAAAAAAACACTTCAACATCCCAAAACCATTCATCCCGATAATCCAAAGGGAACTACAGGAAGTGTTGACAAGGGAAAAAAATTAGAAGTGCGGCATTTTAACCCTTTAGACAGAAAATCCTCTACCCCCAAAAATTTGGTAAAATAAAAAAGTAAAACTTTCAGCAACCGTCGTTCATGACGCGCTCCTGTCTATCGTCATGATTAATATTCTCTGCAGACTGTAATGTAAATAATTACCAATCATGACAGCTTTTTGCTTCTGTGCTCTGTTTCCTATCATAACTGTAATCTGCAGAGCACAGTATCCACTAACTGTTCTGTAATCTGAATGCTGGCACTCAAACATTGCCAACCCTGTTTGTATCATGTTTTATATGCTGCATGTCCTTCTCCTCCTCTCCTCCATTCCTAGCTGTCCTATCTTCCTCCTTTTCCTCCTTTCACCCAGCCCGTCCATCAGCAGGAGGGTCCCCCATATGAGCCATGTTCCGCTCAAGGTTTCTTCCTGTTAAAAGGGAGTTTTTTTCTTGCCACTGTCGCCTTAAGTGCTGATGTGGGGTCAGACTCTGTGTCTCTGTAAAGTGCTTTGAGACAGTTTTTATTATGGAAGGGCTTTTTCACATCAGAAATCATTATCAGACGTGGTTGAAATAAAATAAGTCAATAAATTTGGGAAAAATGTCATTGAACATCAGTATCAGTCAATTTTTGTGCAATTTTCCAGTTACTGAATGACCACTGGAAAGGGGAAAGACTCCTGTTAAGACTTAACAGGAGTCTGTTTGTCAAACATATTGACTTGTTTATTGACTTAACAATTGGGCAATTTAAAAGTCTCCTCCCACACCTACACCTCCCAAAATGACTTTTCAAGTAAAAGAAAAAAGAGATACATTAACAGTCTGTGTGTTCACTGCAGAATGGAAAAACCCTTCCCGGGGCACTGAGAAAATTTTTACTGTTTGCTGGCCCGTCAGGCCGGGTAATCCTCAGCCCGAGCAGGGCCAAAGTAAATTTGGGGAGGCTGCAAACCCCCCCCCCCCAGGGGGCAGAGGTTTTATTTTACACAAACTTTGGGTTTTTTTTTTTAGTTTGGAAAAAAAAAAAATGATTGGGGAAAATTGTAAAAAGCATTTGGGCTGTGCATTTTTTACAGGCCCAAAAAAAAAATCTCCAAAAAAGGAAAATAATAAAAAATTAAATACACAATTTACTGGGTGTTTATCCTCCTCTCTCCCCGAAGGGTTTGTTGGCTGGGCATTATAAACCCTAAGCTCCTCCCCAAAAAAACCAATTTACAATCAACGCTTAAAAGGAGATCTCTGGTCACCCACATCTTATAATAGGTTTCCCCTTAAACCCTGTTCAGTGAAAAAGGGTTTTTAAAGTCCCTTTTTTTCCTTCTTCAGCGGGGGCCCAGCACAGACACACTCCAGTATCATATGATCAGATGGGAATACCCCTTTCCCGATGGGACAAAAGTCATCCCAAAGTTCATGAATGTTTGGGTAATATCAGTCCAGTTTTTAACCGATTCTACCCCAATGGAGACAAGCTTCCCAAAAAAACTGTAGTGCTGAAATTTTTGTTTCTGAGAAATAAACTTTTATAAAGGGCATCATTTTTAAAATTTAAAGAGGAAGCTGGAACATTTTTTTATGGTTTTGTTATGAATGGTTGTTTTTTTGGTTTGGTTGGTTGTTGATGATTTTGTCCTTGGGAAAAAAAAGATTAAGGTGTAGCACACCCAACATGTCTTCACAGAAATGTGTTTCCTTGTCTGTGGAGACTCAAAAACTCCTTCAACCCCTCAGACACATGTCTGGCCGAGTCTACTCAACACGTTTGACCCCCGGGGGGGGCCTGTTCATACTAAACAGCTGAGCTGCTGCTCACTGCTGGAAAGTGGATTTCATACACTTCACTGCCCTTCATGAGAACTACACTCAGTGCTCACTTTTTAGGTACACCCCGGACCCAAACCACTTTTATTCATGTCAAGTTGGGAAGCAGCAAATGTTTTTTTATTTTTTTGGGAAAAAATGTTCTCTTGGTCCTGTAAATTGGGAAAAAACTGATTAATTGTAAATTCCCAACCCAGGCCAAACAGTGTGCAGTCTGGAGGGTCTCCGAGATCCCTTTTTTGTGCCTGGTTCAGCTGAACCCAAACCCCTGTTTGGCCCCCCTGGACTAAACCCCCGGGGCCCGGGTTAATTGTGTCAGCTCTAATTTTCAGTTAAACACTTTACTAATGAGATACTTTAGGTTTTGGGCAGATTATTGGGAGGGGGGTGATCCCCCCGGGTGGGACCACCTCCCTTTCTCACCACCCGTGGAGTGCCAAGGTCTTGATTGCCCTTGTGAATTGGGGGGGCTGCCCCCTGGCCCCGGGCCTGGGCCCCAAAAAAATGGTTTACATGATGACTGACATTTTTAAATGAACCTTTTAATTTCTCATTTTGTCTCCCTCCACCTCTCCTCCTTTCAGTTTTTCTCTCTCTCTCTCTCTCTCACAGTCATCCCTTAAAAAACAAATCTTTAACAAAACACACGGGTGAAAAAATTTCTTCCAATTTTGTCAAAATTTTCCCCATTTCTGGTATTTTTATTCTAAAACCCCAAATGAAAATGGGAAATTTTTTTTGGCGCCCTTTGATTTTGTTAAAATCAACAAAAACCCATATTCTGGGCCCATTTTTTCCAAAAAACTAAACCCCCAAATTTTGTAAAAAGTGAGATTATGTTGGGTGTTGGTTTCCCGGTTTTCTTGTCCCTTTTTAAAATATCCTCCCTTTTCCCAAAATTTCAGAAAAACATTTCTTTTCCCCAAACTAAACCTGCCCTAACTTTTCTGTCCTTTTTACTTCTGAAAAACCCCTTGGGCTGTTGGACCCCCCTGTAGTTTTCCCCTTTTTTCCCTTTTAACAAAACATAAAAACCCCCCCCCAAAACAAAAACACCCCCAAACCTTTGGGGGAAGTTGGTAGTAATGGCCTGTTTTAATTCTGGGAATTGGTTTCCATTGGTCCACACTCCCGCCTTGTTACCTCAAGCTTGGGAATGTTGTTCCCCCAAAAACTAAAGGAAACAACCCAACAAACCAACACCAAACACACCCTCAATGTATAGAAGGTGGGGTAAAAAAAGCAAAAGAGAAAAGGTTCAACAAAAAGTATTTGGTTTAATCAAGAAATTAATTAAAATATGTAAAAGCAAATGGTTTTTTAAGGGGCTGAGGGGAAAAGTTTTAGGGAAATCATTAATAAAATAAATTTCAAAAACCCTTCCCCAAAAATTCATGAAAAGAGGAAGAAAAGAAAAGAAGAGAAAAAAAACCCGTTTTGGGGGAAAATTCCAATTTTTAAAAAAAATGGAAAGAGGCATGATTTTGGGGAATTCCCCCCATTTTGTAAAAAGTTTAAAAGTAAAAATTACCACCCCAATGGAAAATTTAAAAGCAAACCTTTAACAAAAACTACAAGGAAGGCCCGTTCCCCTTGGGGTTTCCTTGGGTTACAAAAATCAGGTTAGGGTGGAAAGGTAAAAACAATCCCCCACTTTTCAAATTTTCCCATTTAAAATTTCACACAAAATCCAAAAAATTGGGCCTGTGCCCCTTAAAATTTTAAACTGGAACCCGAAATTAAAAATCCAAAAGTTTTCAATAAACCTTTTCTGTTCAAATTTAAAAATTTTTGGAAAACTCAAATGGGGTTTAAAACCATTTTAACTTTCTGAAAACTTTTCCAAATTAAAAAAAATAAAATTAAAAAAATTAAAATTTCCAAAATCCTTGTAAGGGGAAAACCCTTGTTTTTTTAAGAAAAAATGGGCCCTTTTAAAAAACCCCTTTTTAAAAAGCCTCTAAAACCCCAAGTCAAAGGTTAAAGGGCCCAGGACGTCCGCCCCCAAAAATTTTCCCAAGGTAAAAAATTAAATTAAACCCCCTTTCAAAATTCACCAAATCCCTTTTGGGGGAAACCCCCCTTATTTCGAAAACCAAATGAGTCACCTTTTTACCACCAAAAACCCCATTAACAAGCCAAAACTTTTTAAAACCATAAGTCAAAATTTAAAGGGCCCCCCTCTAAAAACCCCGGAAAAGGGGGGCTTTTTCTCCCGGATAAAAAATTTAAATTATTTTAATTAAGGGAAAGGGTTTCCTTTAAAAGGGTTTTTTTTTGCCGTGCCTTTGAAAAATTTTTCCCCCTGAAATTCTTGGAAAAGACCCTAAAAATTTTCCCGGTTTTCATTTAAAAATTTCCAAAATTTCCTTTTTGATGGGCAAAGGGGGATGTTTAATTTTCCAAAAGAATAAACAATTTTAATTTTAGCCCCCCTTGGTTTAAAAGGGAAGGGCCCTTGGTTTTCTAACCCCGGCCTAAAAATCTAATTTTCAAAATGCCGGGGACCCCGTAAAAAAATTTTTTCCCTTTTTAAAAAAGTTTGGGTTTTTTTCCCTGTGCCCCTTTAAAAAGTTTTTCTTAAATTGCCCGGGCCCTTTAAAAAATACTGGAATTCCAATTTTATTACCATTTACCTTTTTTAATATGGGTTTAATACTTTTTCCTTTAAAGGGTTTTTAATTTAAAGCTGTGCCCCCCCCTACCTTTTTTGGGTTTTTCCAAAATTTTTTTTTGGCCCCCAATTATTTTACTTTACATCCTGGTTCCTTTTAAAACATTAAAAAAAACAACCCCAACCAATGAAACAACTTTTTTTTGCTAAAAATTAATTCCTTTAAAAAAGGTTTAAATTTTTTTCCCCCCCAAAAATTTTTTGTTTTTTAAATATTTTTTAAAAAACCCCCCCAAAAAAAAAAAGGGGTTTTTTTTTTTTTTTAAATTTTTTTGGGTTTTTTCAAATTTTTTTTTTTAAAAGGGGTTTTTTTTCCCCCAAAAAAATTTTTTTTAAACCCCCCTTTTTTTTTTTCCTTTTTTTTCCCCCCCTTTTTCCGGGGGGGGGTTTTTTTCCCCTTTTTAAAAAAAAAAACCCCCCCCCCCGGGGGGGGAAAAATTTTTTAAAATAAAAGGGGGAAAATTTTTTAAAAAACCTTTGGGTTTTTTCCCCCCTTTAAAAGGGGGTTTTTTTTTAAAAAAAAAAAAAAACCCCCCCCCCCCCAAAAAAATTTTTAAAATTAAAAAAAATAAAAACCAAAAAAATTTTTTTTCCCCCCCCCCAAAAAAAAAACTTTAAAAAATTTTTTCCAAACCCTTTAAAATTTTTTTCCCTTTTCCCCCTTTTTTTTTAAAGTTTTTTTTAAAAACCTTTAAAATTTTTAAAAAATTTTTTTTTTTGGGGGTTTTGTTTTGGTTTTTTTGGGGAAAATGGAAAAAACCCAAAGGGGTTTTTTTGGGGTTTTTTTTTTCCTTTTTTCCAAAAAAAGGGGGGGGCCCCTTTAAAAACCCCGGTTTTTTAAAAAATTTTTTCCGGTTTTTTTGGGGGGGGTTTTCCCCAATTTGGTTTTTTTGGGGGGGGAAAAAAATTTTTTGGGGGGGGGGCCCCCCCAAAAAAAAAAACCCCCTTTAAACCTTTTTTTTTTTTTTAAAAAAATTTTTTTTTTAAAAAAAATTTTTTTTTTTTAAAAAATTTTTTTAAAAAAAAAAAAAAAAATTTTTTTTTTTTCCCCCGGGGTTTTTTTTTTTTTTTTTGGGGGGGCCTTTGGGGGGTTTTTTCCCCTTTCCCCCTTTTTCCCCCCAATTTTTAAAAATTTTTTTTTTCCCCCGGGGAAAAAAAAAAAAAAAGGGGAAAAAAAAAAATTTTTCCAAAAAGGGAAAAAAAATTTTTTAAAATTTAAAAAAAAAAAGGCCCCTTTTTCCCCTTTTTTTAACCTTTAAAAAAAAGGAAATTTTTTACAACAACAACTTTCAACAACAACCATCTCTCTCCCCAAGATGAAAAAATATCCAAAAAACACGCAAGTGCCCAAAAGAACTGGATATCTAAATTCACATTAACACTTTAACAAGGCCTCTATACTGATTAACCCAAGCTTCATTAACATTAAACTCCCCTTCAAACAACATTGTAACACATTTTCTACACACCCATTAGTCAGTCTCATATAACTCCTGACTCACACCCCCTACAAAAAAACTATGCTACACTATTAAAGAGGGGGCCCGATTTCTAAAGGGGGTTCACAAATCAGTATAGTGTTAACCCTAGTTGACAAACCCTGAGATAAAAAAATCTGATTTCCTTTTTTTAACACAGCGATTCACATTAGTTTTTCAACTCTGAGTATTTTGCCTGAGTTAAGGGGTCCCCCGACAAAAAAATAACCCATATCAAGGGACCCCGATTCTTGATTCACCATGAAGGGATAAAAAAAAGGCTAAAATTTTTTTTTCACCCTGGGGGAAAATTTTGAGGGGGGCCGGTGAATATGGCATATTTTCCGGGAAAAAAAGCAACACAGTGGCAGCGGCAAAGATAGAAAAACGAGGGGGAAAAAAAAATCCTGCTCGAGTCAATGCGAAATTTTTTGTTTTAATCACCCCTGTTCATGAGGTGAAAACCCAGGGGCAAAAAACGGGACTTGGAAGGAAAAATGAAATATAAAAAAATAATTAATCGGGGAGGGGAAATAACATGCCTGGTTGTATCTCACTTTGGCATTTGATATGTCTATTTAAATTTTAATTAAAAATTCAATTTTATTTATATTTTAATTTATTTTTTAAAAACTGTCAGCTCTTTCAGTCCCATGATGTTTTCCACATTCTCCCCCCTGAAATTTTTCAAATTAATGTGGTGGTTAACATTTGACCCCTCCTGCCAACAGAAAAGGGCAGGGGCCCGTAAAACAGTAGGACCTGCCCCACCCCCAACGAGAGAGGAGGGGGCCCCTTGCCAAACAACAGGAAGGCCCACGGGGAAACCCCGGGGGCAGCTCATCTGAACCAGTCAGCCCTGAGGCCCAAAATCCTTCAAAACGAACAAGTCCACACTTCTTTTTTTTTTTTATGAAGCCTCTTTTAGATGCAAAGCTGTTTTTTCCCTAACCCAATAGATTCTGGGGGAAGTTCCCCCAGGGGGCCCAGGGGCCCAACTCCAGCCTTTGTAAGCCCTCAACACACCCCCCCAACCCAATAGGGGTATAAGTTCACAAAAGAAACTTGCCCAAAAGGATGGAACAAGATGGGACCTGTGTTCTGTCAAACCCTAGGGGTATCAAAATTTGATCACTTAAGTTGGATTTATTTTTTAAGGGGAAGTTATTCACCCTTTTTTAACAGAGCAAACGGGACAGCATGAAGGGGGTATCAATTTCAGAACAAATGAATACAGGGGGTTTCAGTAAAAAGGGATTTTAAATTCTTTTAAATTGTTGGGAACAATATTCTTGTGATTTCAGTTACCATCAAGGAGAAAAAATTCATCACAAAAAATGAAAAAAGGACAAAATTTTATTGGGCCAGAAAAAAGGCGATCGGGAAAATAAAATTTTAAAACCAAGCTGAGGTTTTTAGGGGTAAATTTAATGTTTTAAAGAGAAATTTGAAAACAACGAAAATTTCTCTTTGTCCTGTCTGTCTGTAGGATAAAAGGGAAGACTAAAAAAAAGGCGTGTACAGTGTGGTATTCTTTTGTTGAAATTTTAAAGGGAAAAAATGGTTGAGATCAGATTCTGATTCCCCTTCCATCCTGATTTTCTGGAGCTGGGGGGGGTTCCTCGGGGTCTTCTATTTGTGGGGCGGGTGTTGCTCCCCTTTTGGGGAATTTAGGGAAAAACACATGCCAAATTTTTCGAGCTCCCCGGGGCACTCTGAGATGCGAAGATGAAAGGGGCTTTCAACGGCCAAAAGTCATCTCTCCCCGGCTCTTCCCGCAGTGTGCCCTAAGAAATGCTGCTGGGGTCCCGTTTTAGGTCTGGGTAAGGGGTTATCGATTTGTTGGCAGGG
Organism: Toxotes chatareus; assembly: GCA_016801885.1. Lineage (NCBI taxonomy): Eukaryota > Metazoa > Chordata > Actinopteri > Toxotidae > Toxotes > Toxotes chatareus. The sequence goes on along the minus strand of JAFBJY010000399.1, from coordinate 157,955 downwards.
GGAACCCTGCCAGAAGGCCCTGAATTTTTCCCAAGTGAAAAACCCTTTTTTCTTCTGATATTTTTCCAGAAAATTAGACAAAAATCTTTTGGGGACAAACGCAATGTTTCAGACCAACCACGTTTTAGTCTATTGCTTATTTAGACTCTCTATATGAGTCATACAGACCGGGGGCCCTTGCTTACATTTGTGATAATGTGTGCTGCATACAAATGATTTGCAATTAAAATGAGACAAAATTTGTTGCAATATTTGTGTCTGACATTTAAAAAGTGTAAAGTATTCCTGCACATTGATGTATGGAAGGACTTCCCATTCCCTAATCTCCCTTTATTTTCTGAAGGGGGAGTGATGGAATTGGGTCCATCAATGCAGCCAATCACATTGAAACCCAAAAGAATTCAAATTTTTGCTCCCAGAGGGCCGCAACATTTATTGACGAAAAGTTATTAATCATTTAAAATTATTTTGAATCCGAACTTTTTTGTTCCCCACGGTTTTGTCAGGAAAAACAACAAAACGTAAAAAAACCCCTTCAGAGGAGGCCCCCTTTTTATAGCCCTGCAAACGTTGCTTTGCATGTGTTCTGCATCCCGGGTATTATAAAGCTTCCTTTTCAAAAAAAAGTGACAATGCAAAGTATTTGTTCAGTGGTAGTGCCCTCCACGGGGGGTGATGGAGGATGAGAGGGCGGATGAGGTTTTAAAGTATTTCAGTGACTGTAACGAAAAAAAGATAACGTTCAAATAAAAAAAGGGGGGATATGAAAAATATCCCAAAGTGGAGGAAAATCCTCGCCCGACGCAATCGCATTCTCGCAATCAGTCTTCTCATCAATCGGGGCTTCCAGAAAGGAATATTTTTAAACGGTTCTATGGAGACTCAATTATGAAACTTCCTTTTTTGCTCAGGGAAGTGAAAAACCCTGGGGGGGCTGGAATAAACCTCCCGACCCGGTTTGTTCCGACTAAGTTACTGGTAAAGACTATACAGTTTCCTCGCTTTTAAATGGGCAACACTCCTTGACACCCTATCTCGGGTTTTTACCTCCTTTTTAAATGGTTAACTCTGGGTTTCCGTCATTTCACAAATACTAGTGTTTTCCCTAACCGCTTCGTGAAATGACCCCGGTCTTGTATCTCCCTCAGGATTCTCTTTTTCCCCAGTCCGGTTAGGTATTATTTGTTACTTTGTTTCTGATTTGTTTTGTTCTTGCGGTCTTTTCCCTAAAAGGGGATTTTTTGTTCCCTTTTGAACTTTTTTTTTTATTTTTTTTCCCCCTTTTTGGGGATCTTTGTTACTTTGAATAAATTTATTATTTTGGTTCGTCTGAGGGGCGGGATTTCCCCGCTTTGCCCCCCATAGCCGTGACACTTTCAGTCATTTCTCCCGCAGCTATCCAAGAATTCGGATTTTTACACCATTCATCAGCCTTTCTTTTTTCAACGGCCAAAAGGATCAATTTTAAACTCTGTTATTTTGGCTCGTGCAGCCGCGCCTCTGTCTGCAGTCAGTACTTGTCTCCCGCATTGTCCACCCACAGCACCATCGGTAACAAATCAGCAGTAAAACTTGCATGCCATCCCACACACAGCAAGGAGAAAAGTTTTGGGGTGGAGAATCTCCGGGCGCCGGTTTTGAAAATTGGAGCAGACTCCCCCAAAAATTAAATAAACGCCCCGTTCTCTACAACTCATGACTACTAATGTTCTGTGGGGAAACGTTAGGGGCGGCTTTCCTATGATGCCGATTTAAGTGGTTCTGCTTTTAGTTTTTTAAAGTTTAATCACTTGAAAAAAGTTGTGTGTGTTTTTGTGGGGGCCACATGAGGCAAAAACTGACAGAAACATTTGGTGACAGGCCCCCCAATTTTTGGGATTCACAGATGAAATTCAGATGCTCCTCTGTGGCCCCACCAAGTCTACAACCACCCCCTGATCTCTTTACATTTTCACCCCAATTCACTAAACACAAATGAAATAGGTGAGAATCCCCCGGGTCACATCAGTTCCCGACCCTTTTCATCAGTTCTTAACCCCCCATTTTCCATCAACACATGTAAACATGTTTTTTGATGATGGTCTGATCTGTTTTGTTTTTTTTTGTTCCTTCTATCTTTTTTGACTGAACAAGTCTTCTGCCCTCCAGTGGTCACTGTCAGTAACTAAAGGACCAGACGAAATAATACTGATGTTCCTGACATTTTTCCCACTTTTCGCTTATTTTGTCAATTTTCAGTCATAATGACTCTCTGTATGTGAACACATTATTCATGCAAATACGTGTCTGTGATGGACAAATAATCAAAGAGTTTACTGCCCCCCAGTGGTCACACTGACAAGTGTCAACAGGGCGGCCAATGGTGCAGTGGTTAGCACTGTTTCCAGGGGGTTAAACCTGGTCTGGGCCCTTCTGTGTGGATTTTGGTTTCTTTTGGGTACCCCCCCACAATCATGCATGGGTTGGTTTAAATTTGGGCCCGAGGTGTGGGGGGCCTGTGTGTCCCTGTTCCACCCCTGTAATTGACTGGCATTTGACCTTGATTGATCGCCAGCCACGTGACCTGCCAATGCCCATAGTCAGCGGGGATGGCTCCAGCTCCCCACCCTGGGGATTAAGGGGTAAAAAATAAATGAATAATTCCAATATTATTAGACATCACAGGAAGATGGGGACTGGTCATATTTTGAAAAATTTTTCGTATTATTCCACCCATGTTTTCATACCAGAACCTTAAAAATGTTTAAGCAAAAAAGGAGGTTAAGGAGGACTGTGAAAAATAGAAAAAAGGTGGCAGGGAATGTTAAAACATGAAAAAAATGAAAACCAGGGATACACTGAAAAAAGAAATGAATTTGAAAACAATTTTAAGTTTTTTTACAAATTCAGCTGCTGATTTTCCTCATCTTTTTTTTTTTAAGTTGACTTTAAAATTATGAATCATCAAACTCTTCATAGGGTCAGGGTTTTTAACTCTGTGAACCTGAAGCTTTGACAAGTTTCTATTTTTTTTTTACGATTTTTCAGATAAACTGTGGCAGCATTTTGTTTGAACTGAATCAGCTCAGTTGTCCCGATTCAGAGAAAGAAAAAACACTGATTTCCCAAATGATGTTTTTTAATGTGAAAGGACAAGATCATGATTAAAATCTTAAAAGAAAGTCAACATTTTCTCCTGTAATAATTGTACCCATCTTTAAAAAGGGTAAGAATTTACAAGAAATCATTTAGAAACGTTTAACAAAAAACTGCTTTAATACTGAATCTGAAAAGGTGTGTGTGAGTGAAAAAGACAGACATGTGCTGAACTATCCCCAAAGAGGATTTTCTAACAAGGGGACTCTCTGCTAATTACACAGAGACACTGAGGAACCGACAAGAAAAAGGCCCAAACCAATACAGAGGTTCAGTGAATGTAGTGTTGAAGGTGTAAGGTGGATCAGTGAGTCAGAGGGGACTCTGTAGAAGGACAGAAAAGCCACAGGACAGTCCACATACCTTACTCGTCAGAACAGAGGGGAAAAGAAAGAGGAGGAGGAGACAGGTGTCATTGTTTTTTGTGCCAAACAGGTAACCATCAGGCAGGGCAGACCCCCGGACTGATCGTTCCATCCAAACAAACAGTTTTCTCTGTCTCCCCCCTTTATTCCTCAACTCACTGATATATCAACCTTCCTCTACTGACCTCCCAGTAACAGCGACCCGTCAGACCATTACCAAGCAGCTGGGCCACTGGTCAAATCTGTCTTTATCAAGATTTGATCCCCCCCTTCCCTGTTTCCTTCCCGTTGTTGTCAGACAGTTTGATCTTTCTGTTTACGTGTTTGTGTCGATGGTGAGTTTTTAGAAATCTGATGGAGAGAAGAAGAAACAACACAGCGCAGTTATTGATCTATCACCTGATCATTGTTTGGGTGGTTGAAGGAGCTCTTTGTTTTTAGGGAAAAAAAACCACAACCCTTCCTAGCCCGGGCTCAACCATGGACTCCACCCCGGCTCCCCCCTGAAAGGAGAGGGTCAGACCAACGCGTTTCTTTTAGCATGCCAAAAGGAATCTGGCTCTCATACACAGATGGTTTGATTATTCTTTTATTCACAAAAAACAAAAACCCGGGTCCTTATCTTGGGAAAATTTTGGGCAGGGAGGTGACATGGAGGGGAAAAATTTCATCATTTTTCTTTCCCTTTGATTCCTGTGTCAGACACAACAAAAATCTCAGAATGACAAGATCGGATGCCAGAGGTTCACTGATTAGATCATGGATATTTTAGAAGACAGGACATGATCAGAGATCTGTTTTATTTCCTCCTTGGTTTGAACTGGCAGATGAAAGCTCCGCCAGTGTAATTTTATTATTGTTGGGACTTTTTCGTTATCCAACAGGGTTGACCAAAGACTTAACTCACAACAAAACAGAGGTTGGAAATAAAAAGGGAGATTCTATCAGGGAAAAGAAAGTAAGTCGTAAAACATGAATAACCGCTCTTGCTAAAAAAGGGCAGTAAACAAAGAAAAATTCCGTGGTTTACCCAAACTCAGGCAAACAACACGAAAACTTGAAAGGATTTGCGTTTCCCCCAAATTGGGAAAAATTGGGGTGGTAAAGGTACCAAACAGGGGTTTTTGGACTTCATCCACATCAAACTTAGTTAATTTAAAAAAAAAAGGGAAATTTGGGCATTAATAAATTAATAAACTTTTTCTGGCGCCATGTTTATTGTTTGGTATTTCACCACATGCACAGCGTAATTGATGCGTTCAAACCGAAAGCTTTTCGACTTTACAAAAAAAAATGAGAATAGGAGAATGATTTTATCGACATGCTCTACTATTGATCCCTGTTTCTATACTCTCAGATAATGACTTCTGGGCTTCTTTAATATCGAGACAAAAATTTTCCCTCCTGCCCTCAGTTACTGATATTTTTTGCCCGGAACCTCAGAAACAGTAAAACCGTATGTATTTAGAAAATTTCTTCCAGTCTTTTTCTAAACCATCTTCTTTTAGCCCCCAGGCTCCCAAGAAATTTACCTAATCACAACTTTCTATGGGTATGATAAATTCCTCCTTATTAAAAGGTAAATTTAAAAGTCCTTTAAAATAGCTGTATAAACCTTTGCCCACCCTTAGCAGGTTTTTTTCCCAACCACAGACCTTTTCTAACCTTCCTTTCTCTAAGACCCTTTAAAAACGTTGTCAGCTGTGTGATTTTTACAGAACAAAAATTTTTGAGGTTTTTTGTCGGGATTCAGGGAATCATAGAAAAACAAATTAGGGGAAAGTTAAATGACCTACAAAATCATCAGAAAAAGGTTTTTCTCTGTTTTTCTTGTGAATCTTAGTCTTATTTGATACCCACCACCCATCCTTCAAAAACGAACATTAATTGGCATCAAAGAACCGCCTAAGCTGTTTTGGTTTACCTTCAGAATATTTTAGTTTGTAAAACAACGGTCCCCCATGACAAAGGCAGGGAGTTAAAAGGTTGTCACCAATTTTTTTCCCCTTATTTTGCTTCTTTGGCAACATTTTGAATCAAAAATCAAATCAAATAAAAGAACTTTTTTTTCCCCTGGGAGGCAATTCAAAGGGACGTGAGCAGTTTTAAAAGTTAACAGAAAAAAGCATGGATAAAAAAACAGATAAAAAAAAAAATAAATGTAGGAATAAAATAAATAAAAATAGAATCAAGTAAACTGGGTGCTTGATAGCAGGTTTGGGGAAATATAAATCTGTATATTATACTGTCTTTCATGGGAGATAAAGTGCAGTAGATTATGTTAGTCCCGTTCAAAGTTCATTCTCTTGGGTTTAAAGTGGGCTGTGGGGGGTTTTGGGGGGTGGGGGGGAGAGGGGTGGTGGTGGTAGTCTGGCGGATGAACAGGGGGTGGGAGGGGGTCCCGTTCAGAGAAAGGGGGGGGGGGGTGGGGGTGGGTGGGGGAGGGGAGAGGGGGAGGGATGGTGGGGGGTTGAGGGGGGAACAGCTCTCGGGGTGAAGGTTTCCTTTTCCTCTGAGTCCTGCACCTGGGGAAGGGGTGGCAACCTGAGAGGAGCCATTTGACGCTGGGAACAAGGCAGGTGAGGGGTCCCCAAAAACCGGGGTCCTCAGTGTCTGCTACTCACACACTGTGTTCAGTGATCTATGAAAAATCATCATTTAGAGCAGACCTTTACTTGCTCTGGGGGGTTCCTGTTCTGAAATAACCAGGGTTAAGAATGTCAGCACTTCTTAAGGAGTGATAGAAGTTTTAAGAATGGTGTGTGCCCCCAAAGGGGTTATGTTTTCTCATGGGGTACTTGGTGCTGGCATCTTCTGAGGATCTCCTCAGTGTTAGAGGGAAAAAACTTCAAATTGTTCCCAGATTTGGATGCTCCTCCACTATCTCTATTGGCCCCCCCGTGGACTGTGCTAAACAGATGTTGTAGCTTCTCTGCTTCCTAGAAAAAGGTCCCACATCCCCTTTTTTTCTTCTCCACTTTTGCCCCAGTGCGGGTTTGGGAAAGATGACACTCTGGGTGGATGGACCTGGTGTTGGTGTATGGAAAAAAGAGCAGGGGAGAGGACACAGCCCTGAGGGAAACTGAGGTGAAGATGGGGTCTAAAGGGTGTTTTGCCCTCTGAATTTTTTGTGGAAGTTTATGACCCAAACGGATTAGTTGCCCCGGGCAGGGGGAAGGGTGGTGGTTTCTTGGGGATGTGTGGCTGAGGTGTTAAATGCAGGGGAGAAATCTGAAAAAGAGCAGTTGGGCTGAACGTTTTTCCAGGTGAACAGTGTCCATTATGAAGATTTTAATATCCACCCCCCCTTTTTCTGGTATGCAAACTGGAAATATCATGGTTGGTTTCCCTTGGGTATGATTCTTTTTACCCCCCCCCTGGCCTTTTTCCCGGGGGGTGAGCCAGTGGCCTGAGGTCTTTTTGGCTTTCGGCTCTTCTTTGATTGGGGCCCGTAGAATGCTTCCCCGCGGAACTGTGCCATTGTCATGGGTCTCGAAACAGCAGCTGCACACTCCTCCCCGCTGCTTTGCACAGTGGGATAAAACATTCCCTTTTATGTTGTCAGGACCAGGTTTGGGTTGTTTTGGTCTTCCTGAGCTTTTTTCCACCTCCTCTGTGCTAAAAGGGATAAAGGTTTCGTTTTTTGGGGATGTTGTCTTTTTTTCAAACGGGAAAAAAGAGTTGAGGTCATTGGGGGGGGCGGTGGGCTGCCTTCCCCCGGATGGTCTTGCAGTGGTGTGTGTTTTTTTCAAAGGTGGAATCCCCTCCAAATGGATAGATTTTTCAGTAATTTTTTCTCCCCCTTGGTCTTACCTTCTTGGTTTTCAGGCCTTTTTCCCCCTCTGTTCACCTCCTTTTTTTTTAATTCAGTGCCATTAAGAAAATTCTTTTCCTTTTTTGAATTTTTTAAGTTCTTTTGGTTATCCAGGGGTTTTTTGTTGGGGGAAAATGGTGACCGTTTGGGGGAAAGATGTTGTCCCCACAGAAGAAATGTTACGACCGCATCCACTTTTTTCTGATGTCACGGGACGATGCCAGAATGTTGTCCCAGGTGGGGTTTTAAAAACATCCTGCAGGTGCGATGCTGTCTTGCCCATTGGATTTTTTTACTCTTTTTCCTTATGACGGGTGGCTTGTGCCAAACAGGATGGTGGGTGGTCTGCAGAGCCCAGAGATCGGGAGCAATAGACTTATATGTTGGGGGTGTCCATAACATTTACCCAGTGTTTTTTTAGTCGGTGGGGTGATGTTGCTGAAATCCCCAGGATTTTCAATTTGCAGTGATTAATCCCCCGTATAATTTAAAAAGAATCTGGAAAGGTTCTAATTTTACAGTGTCCTTTATTTTTCAGGCTCTTTTCATTTTCTCTGGGGTGAATGTAAACCAGGGGTGAAGAAAGGGGAAATTCCTTAAGATGAAGGCGGGGGATGGCCAAAACTCAGCCGCATTTTCGTTCCCCTCTACGCACTTGGAGCAAGGGGGGTTTACGGAAAAAAACACCTCCAAATTTTCTTCCGGTTCTGTGTCCCGTTTGGGCGGATCGGGGGCAACCCCAATTTCAGCGGTCATCACGTCATTATTGCTAATCAAGTTTCTGTGGCGAGCATGTCGTTCTATATTATTATTAACATTAGCCTGCAGCTTTTTCCCCATTGTTAAAGGGACACACATTCCCTTGGCCAATTCCCCAAAACCCGCATTTGGGGGCCCCGGGGGTTTAAAAAGGTCTGAGTGTCTATTTGACCTAAACACATTTCCCACAATGCCTTGACTATGATACCCCAAGTGGCTCACCCCTACGGCAGTGTTCCACATCGGCAAAAAGGGGGTTGAAAATAAATAATGATCCCAAATGCCCGGGAAAGAAAAAGTTGATAAGATGGAAGATGTTTCAAGAAAGATGGGGGAATACTTTTTGTGTTTTAGGAAAAGACTATGTCTTTGTTTTTGAGCATTGGGTTGTCAAAGATCAATCTCGGGCCTTTGACCCAAACAGGGAAAATACCCCCAAATAGCCTTAAAAAAAGCAAAAATTGCCCAAAATTTAAAAAAGGAAACTAGGGGAGAAGGGTGTATTCTCAAAACCCACAGCCAAAAACAATGCGGCAGTAAAAGTAGCTTTATTGTGAAGAAATCCCCAGCTTAATTTTTTTCAGAGGGGGTTTTAAAAGTGCATGCTGAAGGTCTGTGAGCAGGGTTTGCCAGTTCGATTTTTAAAATTCAGTTTATAAAAAACCCATAGCGGATGGGTTTAAGGAACTGCAGAAAATCTTAAACACAACTGGCTGATGAGACGGAAAATGAAAAAATGAACTGTCAAGCCTCTGAAAACTTATTTTATCCATAAAGAAGCGTGGGGGGAAAATACGGGGATGGATGACATTGTGACCATCATAAAGCATGAACTTCATTTGGGGCGGGCCTGAATCCCGCGTTCCCAAATGTTTTTTCTGGAGATGGGCTAGAGGGATGTGCGTACCATCAAAAGGGGCTGGTAGAACAAAGTCCCGCATTTTTTTTAGCTCCGGAAGACATTTCTTTCTTTATGAGAAAGGAAAATCCTTGTCTGAATGTCAGATCCAAAGTTGGGGGACTTTTGTGTTGTGTGCATAACCAAACTCCCTGAACCCAAACGGGGGGCCAAAAAAAGTCATCACCCAGATGTCTGACACAAACCCGGCTTCAGCGAAACTGGCCCTATGGATTCCCAAGGAAAACAGGACAATCTTGTCCACTTTCCTTTTTGTCAACTTCAGCCCATTTCGAGATTTTTTCATGTGCTCAGTTGGCTCCAAAGGCGTTAAAACTAGTTTGATCTGCCTTTTGATTTCCCCGGTCTGGTTTTGACATTTTTAATCCTTTCACCACCGCGTCTCTGCCCCCCAAACACCTTTAGAGGGGTTTTGGGAACCTATTTTTGAACAGATGTTTTCCTAATGAATCGAAAAAAAACAAGCACAGATCCCCCTCCGATGAAAACCTATGCTGTTCTCGGATTACCTCAGCACAGGACTTAAAAAGACATTGACAATGGCCCCGGGAAACGATGTCAGACATCGTCAGAATCTGGTAATTAAAAAAGAAAAAGAATAATTAAACTATGTGCAATTTAAATTGTGCTTGCATTTTGTTTTGTGTTTTTTTTTTCAGAACATGATCGGGGAGGGAGAGGGGGGTCCATTGTTTGGATCTAAAACCTAAAACTATAAACCAAAAAACCAATATATTTGGGGAACTGAGTCAACCTTTATTTTGAAATTTTTTGGTTGATTAATTTTATTTTTGTAGTGCTTTGAATTATTTAGTGTTGGCAGGTTTTTGTGTGTTGAACAAATGATTGTAATCAAACCATGTTGGATGCAAGGCTTGCACCTTTTTTTTTTTTTAAAAAATTTTAAAATCGCCATGTTCTAAGACTCACAAATTTTTGATTTTACAGATTGATTTAACTTTGAAAAAAAACCCCTTTTGAAAAAAGTTAATGTCATAATTTGTGTTTTTTATTTTTTTTTATTCACTTGGAGTTCTTTTTAAACCTTGTTTGATGGAGTTATTTGGGGTTTCTTTAAACTGACAAATTAAAAAAATTTATAACAGGGTCCGGGCCTGGAAAAAATAAGGAACGCATACAAGAAGAATTAAATCATCCCGGCCTTTTTGGGCTTTTGGCATCCCAAGTAACTCAATCTTTTGCTGGGTTCTAATAAATATAGCTGGGGATCATTCTAGAATGGAAAATTTTTACCATGGTTTTTTTCCCGGGGGTTTGGGGTTGGTGGGTTTTTTTTCCAACCAAGCAGCACACCCGACTACTCATTAAATCAATTCTCAGTCTTCAGACAGTTGATTGGTAAAACCTGTGCTCTTTTCGTTGGAAAAAAACCCTGCACCCACACCCCGGGAAATTCAGACACCCCTGGCCAAAAGGAAAATTATAAGGTGAATAAAATTTGTCCAAGGGAAGACCCGGGAAACTCCAGTAACTCTGGAAAGAACCCCCGGGGATTAATAAAGATCTACCTATCTATCTATCTAAAGGAAAATGTCATGAACATGAACAAAGGGTATCTATCGTAGATATGTTTTAAAACCCAAACCTATGCTTTTCCCTTTTAAACCCCAAAAACATTTTAATTTTTTAATAGGATCTAGATTAAACCAAATGCGCATTAAGATCTAAAAGGAAAAGTATAAAAAGTCCATAGTCCAAGAATGTTGGGTCTTTCACGTGCTTTTTGTGCTATGTTTATCTAAACCCTGACTAAAAAACTGTTTCTATTGATGGTCACACAACTGAGTTGCAACACCTTTTTAAAATTTTAAAGTAAAGGAATTGGAAAATAGGTCTAGTTTGCTAAAATCCCGGGGCAAGAGAACTTTTAAATAAAGGTTTATAACTGCAACCCAAAAACCAGGAACATTCCCTTTTCTAAAGAGGATTTTTCTGACTAACATGGAAAAAAGTGTGATCCCCCCTGTGACCACCCCCCAATGTGTCCGCTCACCACACTTTAGTTTTTTTTACAATTTTTCCCCTTGAACAATTATACAGTAAATAAAAAATGGAATAAATAAAACACTTTATTTATTCTTTTGACTTACAATTTGGGTTTTTTGTAAGCACATTTTTTAATTTTGTACAGTCAACTTTTCTTTTTTTTAAATGGGTTTATTTTTAAATTTTGTTTTTTTGAGTTACCAGTGCAGAGGGGGCTGTTGCTGCTGGTTCCCCTTTTTGACCCCCCTTTTTGCTGGGTCCAAAGGGCCCCCAAGTGCAGCCATTATATGAAGGGGGGCAAATTGGTGGACAAACGGATGCCACATCATGGGGGGAAATTTGGGTTTAGTTTGTTTGTTGACTATTTGTTTAGACTGTTTGTTGTTGTGTTGTTTAGTTAATAGTTAAAAATATTTTTTCTGACAGGCTGATTGTCTGGTTTTTTTTTTCTTTTTTTGGTTGTTGCGGGGTTTTTAGTAATCCCCTTTTTTTAGAAAAAGGGCCTGATCAACCTTATATTGTCCTTTTTGTTCAGTGTGGGGTTTTTGTCTTTTGTTTGTCGGTTGGTCTGTTCAGTTAATTGAGTTTATTTTTTTTCATTTTTTTTTTCAGTTTTCAGTTCTGTTAGGTTGACCTTTTTTATTAATGTTTGTTATATTTTGGTTAAAACTTTTTTTTGCATTTTTTTTGGGGTAAATAAAACCCCCTTTTTTGTAATTTAATCTGTGATCCTCATCTTGTCTTTGTCCCTTGAATCAAGGACAAAACATTAAAAGGACCAAAAGACATGTTGATTCGAGGTCTATGGAAGAAACGTCTAACGACAAATCAGGACGTTTCTAATTTTTTTTGGATACCCCCTTAAAAAGGTGTAGGCAGGATGGATGGATTCTATCTCAAAATCTACTATTTTTTGCTAAAGAAGCTCATAAAGTCATTACTAGTAGAGCTAGAGGTATGGTTCCAGACTAGGGCCTTTTTGTCCCCTTTTCGTGCTGAAAAAACCTGGGGTTGTTCTTGTTTTCCCAAAATGAGTAAAGGCAGTTGCATTATAAAGGGCTTTTAAACGTTATAAAGCTGTCTTTCCAGGCTGGGGAATTTAAATTATGGATAAAAACTTCCTTTCCAGTTTTTTGGAAATCTCAAAAATCGTTTGTAACTACCATGGGCTACCTTTTTTTTCAGGGGCAACAGAGTAAGGGGAAGGGGAAAAAAAGTACTATCAACTATATATTATACATGCTGGAGTAAATTTTGGGCCATTTTTAAACTGGCATATGGCAATAAAAAAAAGAAAAAACTTCCTTATTTTGGGAACACATTATTAGAAAAATATCTACATTTTAATTTTTTTCCCCCAGATTTTTGCAGTCCATTATTGTAAATTAAAAACCTAAAAGAATGATGGGGATAAAAGGGTTCGGGGAACACTTCAAATATTCAGCTTCTACCCATGTATAAAAGATCAAAGGTTTTAAAAACGTGGTTGGTTTGGCAAGGTTTTGGTTTCAAAGCCAATTGGTCTAATATTGGATAGAATCATTTTTAACCCTTATATGGGGGTCGGGTTTTGTGGGACCCTTTTTCAGTTTTATCAAAAAAAAAATGATACAATTAAATTTTTTTTCAAACTCAGACTCATTGGCCTTGGGTTTTTTTTTGCAAGCCATCTAATGACCACACTGTGGGGCCCCCCCCACATTTATATTCTTACAGGGTGTTAGGGCCTCTGGACCCGGGGGGTAAGTGTGGAAATTGGGGTCCCCTTTTCCATCACCTGTCCTCCCCCGTCTGGGCTGCTGCTGTGTGTGGTTTTGTGGGTTTCCCGCTGGGGGGGCCCTCAGGAATTTGGAAAAAGGTGCACCCCCCCCCTGTTGTCAACCCCCTTTGGGCCCAAAGTCACCATTGTGAGCAGCTGTTTGGGGTGCCCCTTACAGTTTTACCATCTAAAACCCACAATTTTTATAAAAATCTGGACTGCCTGTGGTGGCACTTCCTTCTTGGGAAATTCAAATCGTCATGTCATCATCGTGTTTTCTAGGCCCAGGTCCGGGGGGATGCTGGCCCCCCAATCCCAAGTCCTTTGGGACCCCAGGGGGGTGGGCCCCTAGGGAGGTGCTGCCAAATGGGGTTCAAACCCACGACCCAAAGACTGAGTCTCATGCTCTACCAAAAGAGCTAATTGGGGGCTGAACTTCAAGTCTCACGGAAAACCTGATGGAGGGCCCTGAGAAAAAAACAAGAGTTGTCCCGGGCATGACTCAGGGACCAGTGGGCACAAATCCATCAACAGTTTTTTTTTTCCCCACAAGTGGGGAAAAGAGCTCCCAAAAGGAAGCTGACCATGGGAACAATACAGAAAGACAAGTTTAGCCCCCACCCCAACTGCTGCCCCACAAAGAACAGGCCTTCAATTCTTGTTTGTGTACAAAAATTAAGCCCCTGGATCTATGTGAAAAAAGAAAGGCAAAATAGGGGACTCTGAGTACACTGAACAGGGATGGGATAATCTGTCCAGGAGCATCAAAACAGGAATTTTCATTATTCTGGTTGCAGCCAACAACAAAAGAAGCCCTGCAAAGCTTTCCCCAAAAAAACAACATATATCCAAAGGGAAAATGCAAAAAACAGTAATATGTTGATTTAAAAGTTTTCTTTTTTTTTTACATTTTATTTAAAAAAAAAAACAAGAATTTAATTTATAAATGGATCTAAAAAGGTAAAGGGGGAAATTTAAATATATGTTTTATTTGCTTTAAATTTATGATGAAGTAACATCTTTTAGTATTTTTTAAAAAAATTGTTTTTTGTTGATTACACTCACAATAAGTTAGCGATATTTTATTTACAAGTGCTTTTCCCTTTTGGGCTGAATTTTTTAAAGAAATAAATAAAAATTCCTTTGATATTACTAATACTGAATGAGAAGAAACACCATTTTTATTATTTAATATTTATTATCCCAAAATTTAGCAAAACAAGGGGCCCCAAAACAAAAAATTGACAATGCAGTATAGGACAATATTCTGCCACTGAAAATTTTTAAAAGGGGGTATCTGAAAAAATTTCTCCCGCGGTTTTTTTTATCAAAACCAAACATCTCGTCCTTTTGGGGTATAAATTTGGGAAAAGAAAATCTTTCCGCCGCCCACTGTGTCTGTGGGACGGAAAAGGCAAAAGAAAACAAAGCGCTCAATTTTGGGCATTTGTTGTTTTAAAACCTTGGGTTTAAAATAGGGGTATGGCAATCTTTGTTTTTTAAAACCTTTTTGGAGGCCTACAGGAAAAATTTTAAAAATCCTTGACTTATATGTACTTTGTGTTTTTGAAGAACATATTTAATTTTAAATCTTGTTCAAATTGATTTATTCTTTAAAATTCATATTTATGTTTTCAATTTTAAATTTTTAAATTAAAAAAAAAAATTCAAAAAAAAATTTAAAAATTTCTTTTGTGCTTTTTTTGGCTTTTTGGGGGTTTTTTTTATTAAAATTTTCCTGCTCCCCGCGTGGGCCACCTTTGGGAAAAAACCGCCCTCCCGGGGGGGGTTAACCGTCTTGTTCAGGGCCCAAGGGGTTTTTCCAAGGGGGGGAAACAAACAGAAAAATTTGGGGGGCCCCCCCTTTTGAAAAAAGTGGCAATCTGGCCCTTTTTGGGCATCCCCAAAAAGAAATTTGGGGGGTGTGGAAGGGGGTTTGATGATGCTTTTGGTCGGGGCCCCCCCCTCCCCCAGCGAAACCCCGGGGTTTTCTTTCCCCGCAACCTATGCCTAAATTTTCACAAGGCCCCCTATTTAAAAAGGGTGAAAATGCTGCTTTCGGCCCCGGGCTTTTTGGGGTTTGGGGGTTTGGATAAAAAGGGGTCCCCCAGGGCTGGCATTTGCCCGGGTGGATAGGCAAATTTTTTTTTGGAAAAAAATTTCCTATTTTCCAAAAAGGATCTGCCTGTGGCATTGAAAATTCTAGGGAAGGTCAAGGCTGGGCCCCCTTTTTGCCTTTTGGGCCCTTTCTGCCCTTGGTTGCCGGGTTTTTTTGCTTTTAAAATTTTTTGGGGCAACCAGTTACGAAAAATTTTTGACCGAAAAAGGGGTTTTGCCCTTTTCCCACTGAAGGGCGTTTTGGCATTGGAAAAATGAGTCTTAATTTATACAATGAAAATTTTCTTTTGGGGGCATCCCTAGTCAGTGGGTTTTCCACCTTTTGCCAATGAAAACCGGCAGCAACGCCACGGGGGGTTTAAAATCATCCAGTCTCTGCTTCAGCTGGCCCCCGGGCGTGTTCTATGGGGTTAAAGGTAAAGGGACTTAACCTTTAAAAAAATACCAAAGGGGAAAATAGGGGGGGGCATCATCATCCATGAACAGAAAGTTGGGGGTGCTGGGCAAATTTGGGGGGATGATGATGGGTTTTATGTCTCTGGGTAAGAACGGCAGGGGTTTGGGGCCATCCCCTCCACCAAAGCGAACCCTGGGACCGGGGTTGCCCTCAAAAGCTTTAAAACACTATGACCATAATTTTTTTAACGGGGACCCAACACTATCAGTGAACGGGAGAGAAACTCCTTGTCCAGGCCCAATGGTCTTGTCCCCGGGCCGTTCATGGGCGGTTTTTTGGGTTTCAGGGGAGTCCCCCAACGGGGCCTGGCATTCAAGTAAAAGGGGGTGGAGCGTTGCGGGTTTATCGGGAAACCCCAAATTCCCCTTTAAAAAACGGTTTCGCGGGCTGGGGGGCAGTTGCAAAAGTGTCTGAGTGCATGGCCCCAAGGGTACTGGCCCGCCGGGGTCTGTCACTTAGGGGCCCACTCCTGGTCTGTCCGAGCTCTGCCAGTATTTCTGCCCCCTTAGAAATCTGCTGATGACATTTTTGAGACAAAACCGTTCACGAAAGGATCTGACTGCCTGCCACCAAACCCAAGGCGGCCCCTTTTCCCAAAATTGGTTTCCCCCATCTTTTAAAGGAGCGTTGTGTTCATGGCTGTTTGAATAGATATTTTGGAAAGATTTTATTGACAATACCAGCTTTTATCGAAAAAAATGGGAAATTGATGACATTGAAAAGGGTTTTTATTTTTTAGTATTAGCTTTAATATGAAGGCCCCGGGTTAACAGTGAGACCATTTTTAAAAAACAAAAAATGGGGTTTTCTATAAAACCCAATAAATTGCCCCTACCCCAAAAAATTCTCTGAAGTGAAAAAAAAGCGTATGACATCCCCCTGGGGTCTCCCAAAAATCCCTAACTTTTTGGGAGTAGTGAAAAAATCAGCAGGTCCACCAGCCCCATGAACACTGGCTATAACAAAAAATAGTAAACCACAAAAGGGGTTTAAAAGGCCCATTGGGGCTATCTTATGAATATTAAATCCCCCAAATTAGAATTGTTTTATCTGTAGTAGTAAAAGATAAAGGGGTGTAAATTAAACTGATTTGGGTTTGTTAACATTTTGAAAAAAGGATTGAGTCTAATACTGAATAAAAATGCAGTCTTAAGGCTGTCTGGGGGTATCTCTGAAAAATTAAAGTCACCCACTAAAATTTTGTTTTATCCATAAAAAGCACTAAATCAGAAAAAAAATTCAGTGAATTCAGAAAAAAACTCAGAAAACCGAAAAAGGGGGATGATACACCACAGCAAAAGGATTTTTTTCCGTCTTCCAATTTGGATGTGAAGGCTGAGGGTGGTTTTCAAAAAAGCTTAAAGGGCTTGGGTCGGGGTTTAAATTTAAATTTAAACGGGATTGGTAGATTTGCCACTTCCCCCTCCCCCCGGCCCCGAGGGAAAATTTTGTATGACTGGGCCCGCCCTATTTAAAAGCATATATTTTCCCCCTGCAGCCAGGTCTCAGTAAGACAGAAAAAATGAATCGGGTCGGATCCCCATTATCAAATTATTTACTAACAGAGTTTTAGATAAGAAAATCAAAAAAGTTTAATAGCCCAAATCTAATTGTGGTTTTTTAGCTTCAGACAATTTGATAGAAATTTTTTTTTTGAGTTTTTTTGAATCGTTTTAAAATAAATCCCTTTTTTGGTTTATTCACTTTTTTGTTGACGGGGGCAGACATTTCTTATAGGAAAAAAAAAGAATTGGGAATGATAGAAAATCATGGGGACTGCAACTCTGCCTCCTGGTCTCAGCTCTGGGTTTCTTGATTTTGGGTTGCCCTTTTAAAAAATCGCCATTTTCTAGATATGAGAGCTGAACTACCCAAAGGGGGATGGGATGCGGCCTCCTAATCAGACCGGGTTTTCCCCAAAAAAGTTTTCCAGTTGTCTATGAAGGCCCGGGGTTTTGGAAAAAACAGCCAATTTTTGAAGGGATAAATTCATCATCGAAAAAGGGGGGCAGGGGGCTCCAGAGAAAACTCTGAGTCCCCCTTTTTTTTTGGTATTTTACACACCGATTTAAATTAATTTTAGTGACCTCGATTGGCATGATAAAGTTCATTACATTTAAGTGAAAAAAATTCCCCAAATTTCCGGGGTATCCTTGGCCAAAGTTTTAAATATAAAAAAAAGGCCTGCTCTGGCCCCAGAAATGCATTTAATTTTTAATTATTTTATGGTGGCTGGATTTCTTCTTCACTTTTGCCCCTTCACCCTTGACTTGCTCCCCCTCTGAAAAAAAAAAGCTTAATCGGGAGGAAGCTGGCTCCAAAATTATGATTCCCCTCGTTTTAAAGCAGATACCCAAAAAAGCTGGAAAGGGGGGTTTTATCCACAAATTTTGGGAGGAATTCCCCAGCCTGGAAAGACAGCTTCAGAATGATAAATAAGCCCTTCACAAGGCAAGAACTGCCTATTATTCATCTTTAAATTAGAGGAAAAAAAAAAAAACCCCTAGGTTTTTTTTTCCTTTTGAGCCAGGCTGACAAAGGCCCTTGTTTTTGTTGAACAAATGTTCCTCTAGATATTAGAAAAGAATCCATCTTATCCTGCCTAAAACCTGTTAATGATGGGTGTATCAAGAACAGTAACTTAAAATGTCTCCCAGTCCTGATTTGTCGTTGGGAACAGTTTTCTCCCATAGACCTCGCTGGGTTGTCTTCAATTTTTTTAAATCTAAACCATCAACATGTTTTTTTGGATCCTACCCCAAAACCAGACTTTTTAAAAAAGATGTTTTCCCTTTTTGATTGGAAATTCCCCATATTAGACCAGATAAATCTTTTTGGTAACAGGATATTTTCTACTGGTTTTTTAAGGTTGCAGTTATCAGCCCTTTTACTTAAAAACCTTTTTCGGGACTCGGGCTTTTTGGCAAACTATAGACCTAACCCAATTTCCCCCCCTTTACTTCTAAAATTTTTCAACCAGTTGTGGGGACCATTTCATAAAAGGGTTTTTTTAAGTCTTTCAGTCATGATTTAGAGCTCATATAGCACAAAAAAACAGCACTTTGAAAGTTCAGACAATGGACCCCATCTTTTAACTTGTCCTTCTAGATCTTAGTGCCATTTGATACTTTTGGGACCCAAATATCCTTTTGGGAAAAAGATTGGAACTGTTATTGGGATTAAAGGAACAGCACTAGGCTAGTTCAAATCATATCTATCAGATGAAACCAGTTTGTTTATGTTAATGATGTTTCCTCCTTTTATACCAGAGTTATCTTTGGAGTTACACAGGTTCTGTGCTTGGCCCAAATTTGTTAAATTTTATCCCTGTTTCCCCAAGAATATTATCAGGAAGCATGGAAAAAATTCCATTGATATGGATGATCCCCAGCTATATTTATCTATAAAGCCGGGCAAAAAAGGACCGTTAACCACATTGGGGCATGTTTTAAAAGACATAAAGGCCGGGATGACCTGTAATTTTTCTTCTAAACCAGAAAAAACCCGGGGTTATTTTTTTTGGGAATCATAAGTTATTTTTGGATAGCATTAATTTGGCCTCCAGATGATTTTTTTTTAAATTTTCCTTTAACTCACCTATAAAACAAGTCTCTAGGATTTGCTTTTTTACCTCCAAATATCAGAAAGATTAAAATTTCGTCTCAAGTGATGCTAAAAAAAACTAGTCCACCCATTTGTTATTTTAGGCGGGACTGCTGTAATTCCATTATGGATGCCCAAACTTGTCCAAAAGCCTAGCTGACCCAAAATGCTCGCGGGGGAACTACTGGAATTAGAAAGAAGATCATTTATCCTGTACTAATTTCCCCATTGGCTTTCTGTAAAATCCAGAATTGATTTTAAAACCCTTTTCCCCTTAAAAAGGCACTCAAGGGCCAGGCCTTCATATCTCAAAGAGCTGATAATACCATATTACCCCAACAGTTTGCTTCATTACCAGAATGCAGGTTTGTTTTGGTTACAATTTTAAAAAGTAGAATGGGGGGCTGACCCTTTAAGTTTATCGGGCCCCTCTCCGGGAAACCAACTGCCATTTTGGGGTTTCCCGGGAAAGGGAGCCCCCTTTTAATTTTAAAAATTAAAGCTTATAAGCTTTGTTAAAAAAAAGGTTTTTAAAGTTTATGAAAAATTTATGAAGAAAAGCTTATTTCTATAGACACTGTTACTTTGAGGAAAATACCCACTTAGTAGGGGTGGCTCAGGAAACCTGAACCATCCCTTGGTTATGCTGCTATAGGCCCGGGCCTGCTGGGGACTTCCCATGATCCTTTTCCCTTTTTTTCCCCTTTCTCTCCTCAGCCCCCACTCTCACATGTATTACCCTTTTATTCCATGCCATTAACGCAGTGTCTTCTTTTTGTCCCGTAGTTCTGTGCTTTTTTCTCTCGGGTCTTTTTCCCTTTTTCCCCTTTTCTGCAGGTATTTTCTGGCCCCAGAGCTGCATGTTTTTCCTGTCTGTGATCCTGGCCCAAACCTGCTCCCTTTTTTATTGTCTCAATGATCCATTTCTAACACGTTTAATTTCCCACATTGCACAGATACATTTTGGAATAATATTCTATAAAACTGTAATGTAAATATTTATGACAGTTTTTTGCTTCTGTGTCGGGTTTCCTACCCTTAACTTTAAATCTGCTAAAGAAAGATTATCCACTAACTGTTCCCCTAACTGTAATCAAAATGCTGGCCCTCTAAGATTGTCCATTCCCAAAACCCTTTTTTGTTTAGTTTTATGTCCTTCCCTCCCCCCCATTCCAAGTTGTCCCATCTTCCCCCTTTTAACCCCTTCCCCACCCCGGCCACCCTTGGGGGGCCCCCCATATAGGGGGGTTCTGCTAAAGGTTTCTTCCTTTTAAAAGGGGAAATTTTTTCCCTTTGCCACTGTCCCCTTTAAGGGTTTTCCCTGGGGTCAGGCTCTGGGTCTCTGAAAAGGGGTTTGGGGAAAATTTTTGATTAAAGGACTATAAAAAAAACGGGAATTGAATTAAAAACATCTCAAAAAAAAAATGGGCCCAAAAACCAATTTTTTTTCCCAAGGGTGTGTTACTGTTTGGGGGAAAAATCTGGGG
The DNA here is from genome assembly GCA_016801885.1 of Toxotes chatareus. Classification (NCBI taxonomy): domain Eukaryota; kingdom Metazoa; phylum Chordata; class Actinopteri; family Toxotidae; genus Toxotes; species Toxotes chatareus. The sequence continues at coordinate 137,532 of JAFBJY010000399.1, read as the reverse complement.
GGAAATGTGAAGTGGTTGTTTTGATGAATCCGGGCCGTTGTTTAAAACTTTTTCGCCACCCAGCCCCCTTTTTGGTTTCCCCTGCTGCCCCAAAGGAGCTCCCCAGCAGAAAAACAACAGGAGCAAAAAGTAGGACAGCTATCTAAACCCACTTTAGACTGGTCCGCCCCCAACTACAGAGGACTGACTGGGTGGTGAAACCCCACGGGGGGGTTTCTTTTTTTTGGGAGCCGGGGCCTTTTACCTTCTCCTGCCCCCCCAATACTACAAAATGCTTTATTAAAATACCTTATCCCCTAAAGGAAGCGGGGGGGGTAATAAAATCTCACACCCAAGCGGGAAAAGAGGAGAGACAGCGGGAGAGAAAAAGCCTTTTTAACAGCTAAGCAAAGGGACCAGAGAAAGGCAATTACAGTATAGTGTTAAGCCTGAGGGACCCTTACAAAGATGTTTAACAAAAGGGATGTATGTGTGCAAGAATTGGGATTAAAAACCACAGAACACAGCAAGGAAGTTATTGATAAGCTAAAATAAGACTCTTTAACACCACAGTGCAGAAGCAGAAAAAGGAAGTGCCCAATACAAAAGCATAAATGAAAAAACCTTTTTTGTGATCCCCAACCCCAGAGTTAAATTTTGGGGGAAACCCACAGAATATGAAGCTGAATTAGAGCAACATTTTCTAAAAAAACCCCAAAAAGATTGTATACACTGTGAAATCATTAGATAGGGGGCCCTCAAAAAGTCATTTAAAAAACGGGAACTTCATCTGACCTAAAAGGGGTCTCCAGGGTACAGTGTGGGTTTTTCCAGTCCAGCAGACAGAAACTTCACCCTGAATCCCGCTTGTTGTTACTTAGGCCCAGGTTTTCCCAGACTAGGGGGACTGGGGAGCTGAGAACTGAGGACAGAGCTTCACAGCTTTTTTGGGGAGGTTAAAAGCTGCTCAGCCCTGAAAAAGGAAAAATGAAAAAAAGTCAAATAACATTTTTTTAAAAAAGGACAATCAAAAAAAAAACTCTCAGTTTGTCCGCTCACAGCAAACTAACAGACCTGCATTTGAAAACTGGGCCAAACATAAAAGCAGGTTTGTTGAGTGAAGCAGAAATATCAGCTCTTTATCCACTACAACCAATGAGGAGTTTCAATTTTGATGATCATCTTTCATTGGCTCTGATTCAAACCTTTGTGTTTTATTCTCCTTTGGAGACATAACAGTTAAATATGACACAATCTGTAAAAAAAGACATGTACAGTCAAGGCCATAAGTATTTGGCCAGTTAGACATGTTATGTTCTTCGGGGCTCTCAGCACTTTCCATTTTTAAAATATAATAATGGATACTACAGTCAATGACTAAAAAGGGTTTTTCCACTAAATAAAATCTGATGAGTTTGTTTCACTTAGTGTATTTGTCCAGTTACCGGAACCACAAAAAAGGGCTGAATCTCCCACAGTTTTTTCTATATTTATTTTTAATGGTAAAACCCGATCCCCGTTTTTATCCCCAGTTCTTTTCTACAGTGAATTTTAATTTAAAAACCAAACTTTTCTCTATGAAAAAAATTCCCAAAAAGAAAAAAAAGTAAAATTTCTTTCCTTTGTTTATTTTTTCCCCATATGGCAGTTTTTTATCAATATTTTTAGCCATTACCACTGGCGGGATGTGGGTTGGGCCCCGCTGTGGGCTCTCCCAATTGTTTGGATGCTCCCTTTCCGGGTGGTTAAAGAGGTTTGTTTTTTGCCACCCGGCTCGAACCTTTCCCGGTGCAAATTTTTGAAAATAAACAGTTGTTTGCGCTTTTTCTTTGGAAAAACCCAAAACCATTTTTAAATGCAGTGGGGGGGAAATCGAATACATGAAAAGGTTTAACTGTAACTTGATTCCATTTTTTAAAAGTTTAAATATGTCTGTGAATTTTCTCATTTACCCAGGTCATAGTTCTTTTTTAAAAAAGGGAATCAAGGCAACTGGAATCGTTTGTCGGGGGAAGGGCGTTTCCCTTTAAATTAAAGGGGGCTTCACCCCGGTTGGGCCGTGTGGGGTTCATCTAGTCCCACTAGTCAGTTGCCTTCGATTAAATTTTTCTAAAAAAGGGGTAAGTTTAAATAGTGTTCAGAATACAGTTACATTGTTGAAATCAATGTATTACTTGGAATTCTGTTTCCAAGTTTATATTTTTTTTTAAATAAACGAAGGAAACCCCGATGATTTCCAAAAACCCAACCCAAAAAAAAACCGAATAAAAAAGTTTTGCCTACTCAGTCAGAATGGAGTGAGCTGGCAGAACAGACCCGGGGGAAAGGGAATGCTTTTTCCAAAAAACAAAAAGGGTATTAATGTATTCTGTTCCCTCCCCAACACTGTCCATAAACTGAAGTGGATTTTTTTGGGGACCAACCCCAATTTTCACTTTCGTTGTCCCCTTGGCTACCCACTACACCTAAAAAAATATGCACTGTTTTCGACCGCCATGATTGGTTGGTCATTTCCCCCGGGTTGGCTTTTAAAATTGCCCAAAAAAAAAAAATTTAAGGCTTTAAAAAAATATAGAGCTAAAATTTAAATGGAATGTCCCCTAAAAACCCCAAAATTAGATCTCCCTCTGGCAGATCGTCAACACTTTCTAACCCCTTCACATCAAATTTCCCATATCACACCCCCCTAGTATTATGGCAACTTGATTACAGGTAAAAAGGTAACACTACAGAAAAATTGAACTGTATGTTTTGACTTGATTACAAGCCCCGTCTGATTTTTTTCCCTCTGCAGTATTGGGACCCTCACATTGTTTTTACAATAGAAATGTAATATATTTTGTTACAGTTCTCATTACTTTAATATTAAGTTAAAATTTCGGTTTTAAGGAAATAAAAGCCCACTGAAATTTTCTGTCATAGGTTTCACTGATGCTTAAACCTAATAATCTTTCCAAAGCACTTTATAACAAAGCACAAGTGAGTTTGTTATCTCAGGGATTCATATATTTAAGCGGGAAAAAAACAAAATAAACTAAAAAACTAAAAAGATTGAATAAACTGTAAAAATATTAGTTTGGGGCCTTTGATCATGGGTTTAAAAGGCAAAAGGGGCCGCCCGGGGCTGTTGCGCCCATCCCCCCATTTTGTTTTCCCAATTGGTCCCTAAGGCGTATGGGGGGAGGAAAGTTTTAAGAAAAGGCCGGGGGGGCAGAGACGGTTAGTTTTCCCCCCTCTGCCCAAGATCTCCAGAGCCGCTGCAGGGGGGGCCCCATGGGTTAAAGGGACCCCCCCACCCCCTTCCACAGTTTTTTTGAACTGTTCCCTTTGGGGCCAAAAAGATCCCCCAAACATAAAAGGCAGAACCTCCAGCCCTTATAAACCCTTCCCCCTACCAAAGTTTGTTACTAAAACTGAATCAACCAAAGCCCATATCCAGCAAAAACGCAACCCTTTTAAAACCCAGGGGGCCCTTTGGATCTCTTTTAAATATAAATTTTCAAATGCCAAAAACTCCCAAACCACAAAAAGATAGAGCAATAATTTTTTGCATTTTAAAACCCGGGGGAAAACCCTTTAATATCAAATTTTTAAACATCCCCCTCAAAAGGGGCTGTTCTTTCCACGAGGGGGGGTGCAGAAAATCAGAAAAAAGCCCAAAAATCCATAAACAACACAAAAAAAAACTAGTAAAAATCCAGATAGCTGTTGGGGTTTTTTTTGTTTTGGGTTTAAAAATTTATGTATCTAAAAGACTAAGTGAAACACCCCAAATTTAGTGTTTTTTAAAAGTTATTTTGTGCAATTTTTTTATTTTTCCCAATTTGAGGAAAACCCCAAAGACATCTCTGTATTTGGGAAAATATGGGGCACCAAAACGGAAAAAAAATTAAAAATATGCCCTGGAGGTTTTGGGTTTCAAAGGCAGGTTTAAAGGGGTTTAAAAGGGGTGTTTTACTGGTCACTTTAGTCCCTTTTTTAATTGACAGTTGTTTTATGGACATCACTGGAAAATTTTTTTTACATGTACCCAAAATGAAAATATGAATGCATATTTGTTTCTGATAAATAAGTTAACAATAAATGGGTTTAAAAAAAAAGTTGTTTAAAAAAAAAAAATTTAAAAATTGTTAAAAGGGTTTAAATTTTTAAAGGAGTTTAAAATGCTTCAATGTGTTTTATTAATTTATTTTTTTAAAAAATTTTAAAAATCTGTTTATTTTATCTTATATTTTTCTAAAAAAATTTGGTCACATAGTGTAGGGAGGGGGGATTGGCTCACGGGGCGGGACGTGATGTGTGTCTTTTTGCACAATGGGCGATGCAATATGTTTGGGGGGGGTGAGTGTGTTTGTTTTCCTTCCTTTTTCTTAGTACTTAATTAGTATTTATTATTCCTGTTTTATTTTTCTATGTTGACCTTCACTCTCTGATTCAGGAAACGCTGTCTCATTTTGTCTGCACTGCAGTTGTATGTACTGACAAAGTGACAGTAAAGCCTGATTTGATTTGATTTGATTTCAAAAAACTCCCAGTTTCCCGGGGCTGTTCACCCACAGACTCCCCATTCCCCGGGGAGGGAACGGACACCCCCCGGAAAAAGGCAAAAGGGGGGGTGTTTTTAAAGGGTGTAAGGTTACAAACTGTTCATCCACTGTTTTAGGGGGTTTTTTGATGTTAATGCCCCCCCCCTCCCTACCAAGGGTTTACATCTTTTTTTTGGCAATCTACATCCCCCCGAGAGCCAACCTGGCGGCATTTTGGCAAGCCCCAACGTCATCAAAACACTGGACGGCTCACCCGGGCGCTTTTCCTTTTTTCATGGCTTTTTTTAATCAGTGCAAACAGACTGTATTTCCCAAATACCACCAGCAAAAGACATTCCCCCCCCGTACAAGAACACTTTGGATCATGTTTAACCAACAAAAAGGGTTTGGGCCCGACCCCCCCACTTGACACGGGGACCACATCTTTTTTGTTCCTGTCCCCGGGCCCAGACAAAGATCAAAAAATAACCAGTCACCAAACAGGTTTCAGCTCTGGACACCTGAGACTGGGGGCAAAATTGGGACTTTTATTGCTACAGACGGGGATGGTTAAAAGCTGACCCCTGGAGGACTCTTCGTCAGTGTACAGGATTACTGACTATGTGAGGGGGACAAGCACTTGTGGGAGAAATCGTGCCCCCCCATCCAAGTCGGGAAGTTTCTAACCAGAAGCCCTGGTTTTAAACGGGCAGGAAATCCATGCTTTTCCCCTCCACTCCCATTTACATCTGGAAATGGGGGCTGGGGCAAAGCTGAAAACCATCGGGACTAGAAAGGCCCCCAGCTGCCAAGGGGGCAGACAGAGAAAAAAGTTTGGATGGCTTCTTTCCACTGCCGACTCTGGGGTGGGGGGCGGAATTACCAAAACCAGGGGTAGAAGCACCCAGTACCATATCCCAAAGACAGCCTGCCTGATGCCCCCAAAACATTCTACCCCCCTTTGGGACCCCAACCCCACAAGGGGAGGCCCTAAACCTCAGACCACCACCCCCCCTCACCCCCCACCAGTCTCTCATCACCCAGGTACAAAACCCCTGAGGAGGACCAACCCCAAGGGGGCGGGGACCAGACAACACCCGGGCCCCGGGGCCCCTCAGGCAGGCCAAAGGCGACAGAGTTCTCACCCCCCATATTAAAACCCTCTCCCCCAGCCAGAGAACTGTTCCTCCTGCTTCAAGACCACTACCTTTTCCCCCCCCCCCAAAAAGGCCCCCCACCTGCCTAAATGACCCCAGGCCAGTGGCCCTACCCAATCCTTTGAAGTGTTTTGAGAGAGGGTGCCCCCATTCAAACAGCATCCCCCACCTGGCCCCCCTGAAATCCCCCCCCGGCCCCAGGGTCCCCCCCCAGATGCTATCCCCCAGCACTGAAATCTCCCCCCTCCACCGGGAGAATAAGGACTCCTACATCAGGATCCCTTTTTATTGACTAATTCTGCATTCAACACGGTCTTTTCCCCCAAGCTCACAAAAAAACCGTTCCCCTTTTTGGACTACACTCCTTCATCTGTGACTGGCCCCTGGATTTTCCTGACTGGCAGGCCCTGGTCTGTCGGGGAAAAAAAAAAAGACTTAAACCAGCATCATCAAAAATTTTTCGGCACCCCCACGGGGCTGTGTCCCCAGTCCCATCCTCTACCCCTGTTCACCCCCCACTGTGCCCCCCTCCAAGGACAACATCTCCTGAAGTTTTGGGACACACCCCCCGTGATGGGGCATCCCCTGGAAGAAGGGCCTACAGGGGGGAGGGGCCATGGTGTGAGGACAAAAACCCTTACCCCCCACAAAAAACCCCAAAGGAGATGATAGTGGAGGGGGAAGGGAGAGGGCCTCACACCACTCCGGGCCTGGAAGGGGAGGGGGTGAGAAAAAAACTTTAAATTTCCCCTCAGCCACGACCTCACCTGGACACCAACACCACAAAAGGGGAAGAAAGCTAAACGGGCTGTACTTCCTGAGGAGGCTGAGGGGGCATGTCACCAAAGATCCTCAGGAACCCTACACCCGCGGTTGGGTCCATTTTGGGACCCAGCTGCCCCCATTGGGAGGCAGCAGCCCACCCAAAAGGCCCCAAACCCCGGAGAGTGGGGGAAAACCGTCTAAGATCCCCAGGACCCTCTCCCTCTCTCGGAAGCATCTACCAGCGTAGAGCCCACAGGAGGCTGCCTCCATCTAAGGACCCCACCCACCCACAAAAGGGTCTGTTACCTCCCCCCCTTGGGGCGGGGGGTACAGGAGGTGAAGTGCAGGACCACCAGATTTAAAAACCTTTTCTTCCTTCCTGCCATCAGACCCCTAAACAGCTAAAACAGGGGGTCTGTAAAAAAGGCTCCAACTTTTTGCACAAAAGGGTTTTTAAATTATTTATTACTGTTCTGCACCTTAATAACTGCACACATCTGCACTGTTAAATAACAGTTTTTTTTTGCAAAATCTTCCTCAGCTGAATTTGCACAACGGTTTATTTGTATATATAAATCAGTTTATATTTTGTGTAATTTTTTTTTTTCCTTTTATGCTCTTATTAATATTTTCTGTAAATACTATTATCTTTTTTTTATTTACTTACAACGTTTTTTTGGCTTTTCTGGGTGAAGAGCAAAATAAAATTTCAAAGAAGGGAAACCTGTTTCCTTACTGTGCAAATGACAATAAACCCGAATCTTGAATCTTGGGTCTGACCCAAAAGTCTCCAGGGTCAATGTGGACTCTTCAGTCCCAGACAACAACTTACCCCGGAAACCCTTGGGGCCCTTTTGTTATCAGGTCCCCGGTGTCTCAGACTAGAGGACTGGGGGGCTGGGGAACTGAGGACAAACTTCACAGCCTTCTGAGAGGTTACAGCTGCTCAGTCTGAAAAGGGAAAAAATGAAGAAAAAAAATCAAATAACATTTGTGTTGAAAAAAGGGCAATCAAAAGGAAAAAAACCCCGGTTTGCCCCTGCAGCTCCCCAGCAAACTAACAACCTGCATTTGAAAAAAATGGGGAAACATCAAAAGATTTGTTGAGAGAAGCAGAAATATCAGCTCTTATCCACCCTAACCCAAAAGGAGTTTCTACATTGATGATAATCTTTCATTGGCTCTGATTCAAGTCCCGTTTTTTTCTCAAAAAGTTGGGGAAAATGAAGTTAAATATGAAAACAGTAATAAACAAAAAAAGTGCAGTCAAGGCCGTAAGTATTTGGAAGTTGAATGTTATGTTTTTTCAGGCCCCAGCACATTTACTTTAAAATAGAATAATGGATACTACAGTCAAGACTGCAAAGGATTTTACACTAAATATTAAATCTGATCCCGTTTGTTTCACTTCATGTGTATTTGTCCCGTTACTTTTGGGAAACCCCTAAAAGGGCTGAATCTCCCACACAGTTCTTTCTATCTGATGTCAACTAGTGCCGGATTAATCTAATCGCAATGGATGTCACGGCCTGTGGGTTACCCAACCCCTAAAAGATAGTTTTTGGGAAATTTTAAAGTTCCAAGGGAGGGAATTGGCGCCCACATCCACATGCTGTGGGCGGGTGCAGGGGGACGTGACTCCCCCCAGCAAACAGTAGTGACCGACATGGGCGGGTGGGGGAGGAACCCCGAGGGCGGAAATTTGGTTTGGGTAAAAAAAAGCTACTTTGTTGTATGGCATACTCTGGGTTCAGGTATGATGGAATTTAACAAAAGACGGGGATAAAACCCCCAAAGCTAAAAATTGGTCTTCCCCAGGGAATACGAAAAACCCATCCCAAAATTTGAGACAACACAAAAAAAATTAAAAGAAGGGATGCAATTAAAAAATAAGTGAAAGAAAAATGGAAAAACCCCCGAAAAAACCAACGAAAATCACGGGTACATTTGAAAAAATTAATTTATTTATTTATTTTAAAATTTTTGATATTAATTAATTGGGAAAAGTTTTATAATCTTTTAGGTTTTGTATTTTTTTTTTCTCAGTATTCTTTTGTGTTGTCCTTGATATTCAAAAAAGTGGGTTTTTTGGGTACCATTCATTTATAATATCATAATCCAATATTGTCCAAATTTAAACCAAAACGCACATTTTTACCCAAAACGGGAGCACTAATGTCAACCTGCTCAAATTAAAGCTGAGACTTGGCTCTTTAATGTAGGATCCCTTGTTTTAACTCAGATTCCGTGATGAACTCAAAAAAGCTCAAGATGATGATAAGGAATTAAAAGAAAAGAGGAATTTATTTTCCCCCCTGCAGAATAAAATGAGGCTTTATATAATGATGAATAAATCCAACCATCTATACACTTACAGAGCTTTTTTAGAGGCTTTGACAAATGGCAGCAACTTCAGAAGAGCCCCCCTGAAGCAGAATTTTCTTCAGGTCAAACAGATCCCGATTTTTTTTGATGAACAGTAAGATGAAGACCAGAGCGGCCATTGAGCAGGGGACAGTTTCATCTGTGGAGGGTTTTCCCGAACTCAGGGACTGGATCTGCTCCCCTAGGGGAAAAATCATTCAGTTCCCTTCAGACGGGGGAACAGGTTGATGCTTTGCTCTGCAAAAGGGAGCCCCCTTCAATCTTTTTTTGATGTACTGGACTGTTTCCTGGTTTTTCTGTGAGCCACTTCCTGTCTTGGGGAGCAGACCTCGTGGGGGAAAACTGTTAGTCTGTGGGGAAAAAAGACCCAAAGGGGGCGGAGGAACAAGTCCAGGTGTCCATTTGGACTCTGTAAGGCTTCCCCCCAGCCCTGTGGTAAAAGGGTGCGTTGGGTCAGGGTTTTTCTCTGGACAGTTTTTGGGCCACAGGGAGGTTTATTGTTCTTTTGACAGCAATTGACCCAAAAGTTGATGAAGGCGATGGACAAAGAGAAAAAAACTCCCCAAAACTCAGATGGGCCCGGGAGGGAAAACCTTGTCCCCGGTACAGTCCTCTCTCCCCCTTTAAAGACCTGGGGGAACACTCCCCGGGGTACACTGAGGCTGCTCTGATATCGATGCCACACTCTGTCAGGTCTGATTCCCTAGAAGATCAGGTTTTTTCTGCAGCTGCCGGCCCGTTTTCCCAGAACTCAATCATCTTCCTGGTCTCTGGGCCCAGTTTGGATCTGTCTCAGCTCCTCCATCGGCTTAACATTCTTCAGTTTGGACTGAATCACCAAAAAAGTGGATGACATCTCAGTCAGGGCTTGGGCAGCCGCCCCTCTCTGGTTTCCCAAAACCTCCAGAACTGTAGCAGTGATCCAGCAGAAGACGGAATGTGGCACATGATGTGGAGGCCTTGGGAAATCTTGATGTGGGGAAAGATCCTTCTGGCCTGCTCCTCCTCTCTGAAACCCTTTTTCCCGAAGTAGTCCACCTTCCTTGGGGCAGTAAACCCTCTGACTTCTGTCACCATGTCAACACACTCAGGAGGGATCTGATTGGCTGCTGCAGGTGGGGGTGGTTATCCAGGGAGCAGAGGGGCAGTTTCCCCATGGGGTTTTTCCCGCAGCACATCCACTGAGGGGGACTCGGGCATCAGTCAGGATCTCAGTGTTGTAAATCCAGAGGAAGTGACACTATCCAGACCGGCCAAAAATGAACAGAACCGGACCTTTTTCAAACCTGCAGGGTTCCCGCTTCTTTTTGGTTTTTAGTAAAGGGATGGGAAAAGTTCCCCCGTTTAACTTTTTTCTTTCCCTTTTTTCCCGCCTTCCCCCTGAATGTGAAAAGGAAATGTGAAGTGTAATGTCCCTTTTTCTTTGTCTTCAGCCCAGTCCAGAGTCAACTTCTGTGGGGGAAAAATTTTTTTCCCAAAAACCAGCCACCCCTTTGTCATCACTTTTGATTGGGCCTCTTCCAGATGGGCTTTAAAGATGTCTTCTTGTCGTGCTTGTTTCTGGTCTGGCTGGTTTTCCCGGATGTTTTTTCCCAAACTGTCCCGACCCATGTTTTATCTTTACCTCTCCCGTCCCTCCCTCTGTGATGTAGAGCCTTTTAGATCTGATTTTAAAAAGGGTTGGGTTTCCTGCTTTAAAATCCCCTCAAACACAAAAGGAACTTCTTCTTCCCGAGTAGATTTAAGTTTACATTGACAAACTGGGAACATGTCCTGAATGAACAAAAAAAACATCAATGACTGGGTTCAAAAAGAAAAAAATGACAACCCTCCCCCCAAAAAAACACATGAACATATTTCCCTCCATGTCTTGAGATGTTAGTAAATGTCCCATTTGTCCATCTGTTGAATCTTTTGAAAACCTCTTACTGCTGTGCAGACAGTCAGCCGCCCTTCCCTTCCCCTCCTCAGGAAGTTCAAGATCTTCCACAAAAAACCTCCTGCTGCTCCTCCTCGCTCTTCATTGTCACCGCCCCAAAACCTTTTCATCCTCCCTCTGACTCTTGAGCATTCTGGGTAAAATTTAATCAAAACCCTTTTGGATCTTCTTCATCCCTTCACAAAAATGACCCAAAGTTTTTCCCCCAGCAGCTGGAACAGAAAACTATATGAAAAAAAATCAAAGAAAAACCCTGGAGCCAAAAATCAGATCCATGTTAGACACACCGACATTCCACTGCTCTAAAAGTGCAGCATGGACATTATTTCAACACAACAGATGTCAAAGTAGTTGTTGTCCATGGACAGACCATAAATATGGGGTCCCGGTGTGTTTGATGCTGCTGGGCAGACTGGGGCACTGGGAACCTCTGGGTTTCCCGGTCCACTCTGTGGAGGAATCATGAAGAAATTTTGTTTACATTATGTTTGCAGCATCTGTGAGCCCCTTTTTTCTTTTAAAACACAAACAACAGCCTTTTTTTTGTTCTGGGGGTGGCTGTCCTGATTAAAGCAAACACTACTTTTGTGACATTCTCCCAAAAAGAGGAAAAAAAGCAACCGGGTTTTGTCCTCATGACCTAGGTTACCCAACAAGTCCACCTTTTTTAAAAGAAGGGGTTTTAAGGGCTACACTGGGGTTTTGAAGTCCATTTTCTGTTAAAGGGCACTAACACAAAAACTGGAACTGGGTAGGTGCTAGTTACAGGGAGTTTTGGTTTTGACGAACCGCAATAAAAAAACATAAGAAAAGGGTTTTTTTTTAAAAAAGAAACAAACAACTTTGCCACTAAAGCCTGTGTTTCAGCCTTTATCAAAATTTTATTCTGTGACATTCATGAAACCTTTGGGGAAAAACAAATTTACTTCATCTTTCAAAAAGACCAGTTAATACAGGACAGCTGTCTGATACATTTTTAAAATCAGCTGCAGCTCACCTTTTCAACAAGGGGAGACTGTCCTTTAAAATTTTGAGGCCACCCTTTTACCTGTCACCCCTTCATGGACACACAGCTGGGCTCCAGGTACAGGGGGAAATTGGTCTCTGATGAACTTGGGGGACACAGAGACTAAGATCATCAAAGGGCATGGGACAGGGACAACATATCTATTATTCATACATTGTTCTCAAAGAAAGAAAAAACATGAATGTTTCAGCCTACCCTTTTCAGCAGAGCAAGTGTTCTTTTTAAAAAAGAGGCCCCCCTTTGACCTGTCACCTTTATGGACACACAGCTGGGGCCCCGGGCCCTGTTAGGGCCAGGTCCCGCAGGTCTGGTGTGCCTGGGTTTCCCCCAAAAACCCCCCAAAACACGAGCTTTTATGGAAAAGATGGTGCAGTGATTTAGTGCTGAGCCTGACATGGGGGAAAAAGTCAACAGTTAGGGGAAACCCCCATCTCACCTCTGAACTTTTTAATCTGGATCTCCAAGGTCCCCACACAGACTTTTTTTTGGGGGGGGCCCCTCCCCCTCTGTCCTCAACTTTATTTCTGATGCTTAACCCATCCCCATCAGCTCCCCACACACTTTCTACCTTCATCTGGGGGGAGAAAAACAAATCTTCATCTGCACATTAAAAGGGAAAACATCCTCAGGTTTTAGGTTCCCGGTTTTTATTTGTCCTGGGTAGATTTTTTTTTGCAGTCAGATGATTAAGTGACATCCTTTTTCACATATACACAGAACACAAAGAAATGTAACACAAAAAACCCAAAACAGTTTACTATAAACATGATGAGAAAAGTGTCGGCTCCACCAATCAGAACATTAAAGAGACAGGAGGGGTCAAAAAAGAATAACTCTGGTAAAATGTAAAATAATAAAAAACCTTTAGTTTAAAAGCAGTTGAAAAAAAAGAAAAAAAGTTAAAAAACCCCAAAAAAAATATTTAAACCCACATAAAAATAACAAAAAACCTTTAAAAAAGTAAGGCTTTTTAATGTATCCACAGCTTTTCCCCTGTGACAGCAGCAGGAAAAAACTGTTTTATATTTTTTGTGGGGTTTTTTGTTAAAAAGGGTTTAAAAAACCAATTTTTTGTTTCTTCCTCCTTCACCCATCTATGTTTCAATTTCCCTCTGTGTATTCCCAGTGAGGGGAATTTTCCCCTAATTTTTAATATCCTGCACCCTCTCGGGTTTTCATATCCTGCACCTTTTTGTTTAGAAAGCTACCCTGCCCCGTTGCTCTATATTTTTTTTGTTCTCTCACTCTGCCTGGTACTGCGGGAATTTCAAAAAGGGAATCACTCATGCTTTATATGCAGACGTTTTGGGATTTCAATGACACTGTAAAGGAGATTGGGTAGAAATTTTAATGTAGCCTTAAAATTTAATAAAAAAACCTTTTCAAAAGAAAAACCCCGATTCCATTAAAACAAAAATGTAGTTGAAGTGTGGTTTGGGGTGGACAATTGTGGTAAACATGGGGACAAGAGACACCATTAATCAAGCCTGCTAAATTCCCGGGAAAAAAATAGATTTGACATAAAAATTGACCCAGTAAAAAACGCACCAACCAAAAAAGGGGGGGGAAAAAAAAAGGGCATGCCCAATTTAAGGGAAAAGTCCTTTGGGTTTTGGGGACAACCCATGTATAAAAAATGATGTAATTTTTTGGGGATTTTTTCAGATGTTCCCCAGGGTTTTATGCTTGTAGACCTGTGTTTGTTGAAAAAAGCTTTCTGGGCCCAGCCCCTTTTGATATCCTGTTCTGATAGTCTCTTGGGATTTTTTTTTGAAAAGACTAAAAACTTAAATTTATAAGAAGGAAAAAAAACTTAAGAAAAGTAAAACATTAAGGGGACTCAGCCGGGCTCAGACTCAGCTCTCAAAACAACTGGCCTGAAAAAACCACAAAATCACTGGGTTTTTTCATCTTGGGACGATAAACCCGCCGGAGGAAAAAAGCTTAAAAAATGGATTGCAAAGGGGGGAGTCATCATTTAAAAAAAGGAGGTAGCTGTCCTCTGCCTGTTCTGTAAAAGGGGGGGGTTTGGGCACACTCACCAAGCAGGCAATGAAACCCTTAACTATTTGGTCTGAGGACTTTCTGTTTTAAAGTTGTCTGACTGAACCATGACATAAAAGTAAATGATAAATGGATTCTATAAAAAGAGAGAACATGATCATTATGGTTCAGTCAATTTAAAAAGTACAAGTTTCAAACAGTGTAAAGTTTTACCCTTTTAAAACCCAAATTTTTTTTCAAGATTCAATGAGCATAAAATCAATGAAACATATCTTTGGTTGTTGTAGATTTAAACGCAGGTAGGATTCCTCACACCCTGAACTAAAATCATCAAAGCTGGTCCATGGCTTTTCCCCCACCGGCCCCAAAAACTGGGGGTCATCAGCACTTTATGATGCTTCTGCTGTCATGTCTGGGTTGGGCACATGTTTTGTATGAAATGAACAAAGTGGTGACCAAAACCCCCCCTTGAGGAAAAAACAGGGGAAAAACAAAAACCCCTTTTGGGCAGACAAATTTCCGTTGACCCTTTTTACCTCTGTGTCCCGTTGGTTTAAAAAATCCCGGGAAACCAAACCCCGATTATTTATTTTTAAAACAAACTGTTGTGGGGTTTCAATTCAAATGTGAGGTTGGATTTTAAATTTAAAAAAAAAAAAGAAGTCCACAAAAAAGCCTGGTGTGTGTCCCATTAAAACCAGATGTTTAAAAAAACATGTTGAGAAAAGTCACTGTAGCATCCCCCCATTCCCCTGTGAGGCCTGTTCAAACTCCCCGAGGATCCAGTGATTTTAGTTTGCTTGGGGTTTAGATCGACCAGTTTTCCCCAAAAATTTCCATTCAAAATTGAAGTCAGGGCGACTGCTCAACATCATTCAGTGTTTTGGGACAGCAACCCAGCATCTTTCCAGAGAGGGGCATGTTTGTCTGTAGACACAACCCTAGGGCAACATGTTCCCTTTTTACCCACCCCTACCTCCTACTTGCACATGAGTATTTATAATGCTAACCCGGGTTCCTTTTTTTCCTTATCTTATTTTTTCTTTATTTAATTGTTTTGTTTAAAAATTTTTTGTTTGTTTATATATTTTGCCTAATGTTTTTATTCTATTTGATTCTATTTTCTCTAATGTTTTTTATTTTTTTACTCAATTTTATATTTTTATTATTGCTCTTATGTTTAATTTTCCCCTTCTTGTTCATGTCTTGCTCTGAATGGGTTAAACTGGGACCTGAGTACTTTTTCCCCACCATAAAATGTAAATGTCCTGGTATGACAATAAAGTTCTTTTTTATCCTTGATCCTTTAAAAAAACCAATTTAAAAAAATGTTTAAACACAGGACTCAGTTCATGTGCACAGGACTTCATTAAAAAACCCACAACCGATATTATTGGGGCCTGACCCTTTTTTCATTTTTCCTCCAAAACACCCTTTTTACATCACGAGCCCAATTTTAAAGTGCATAGTGTCTTAAAGTCTATGTTTCAGTTCCTGAGTTTCTTAAAAAAAATCAAAGGAATCAAAATGACAAAAAATAAAACCCTGATCCAACCATCTAAAGAAAAAACGAGTACTGCACTCTGTGCTCCCGGGGAAAGGGCCCCAATGTTTTTATCTTTTCCCAGACTGAACCAAGTTTGTTTGCTGCAATCTTGTTTTTCCCGCTCTGGTTTATAATCCTGCTTTGACTGATTTGGTAAATCATGGTTTGTTGTTGGGAAAAAATTTTAACACTTTTTAGGGAATGATCATATCCCCGCAAAAGACCATGTATGGGAAAAGGGCCAAATGAGTCCAAATTATCCCCACCCGGACTGTGTAAAACATCCCAGTCCGTGCAGTTAAAAAATCCCCGGGGACAAACACCGACTCATTCCCCCTTCCCGACCTTTTTGTCCCTGATCTTTCTTTCCCTCTTTAAAACTGTTTTTTATGAGAGTAGCAAATGCACACAGCTGTGATCAGAGGAGCCCAAAAAGGGGAGGGAGGGAAAAGGGTTTATAGACCCCCGATGGCCCCTAGCACAGGTCCCGTGTCTTTTCCCCCTGGTTGGAAAACATACTGAAAATTTTTAAATGTCTCCATCATTTGTCCCAGAAATATCAGCTGCTCCCCCCACTGATTGGCCTTCTTTTTTTTCCCCATTCATATCTTTTCCCCACCATTCAGAGGCGACCATTTCCATTCACTGACACACAGATGGACTGAGATCCACTGATTTTATCTGACAAACTGTTTGTCTGCAGTGTTTTTGTGGAAAAAGACCTTTATGAAAACAAGCTGCAGGTGATTATTCCAAAAAAAACAACCCGAGACTCAGTTTATTTCCCCCTCAAATTTTTCCAGGGGGCCCTTTTTATTTTGGGGCCCCCGGACTTTCCCTGCCTTTTTTGGGGCCCGAACTTTTGAAGCAACAACAAAAAAAAAAACCAAACCAAACAGCAGAGACACAGATGACATCAATAAAAAAAGCAAATATGTCCCGACAGACAGTTTTTTTGTTTGTCTGTGACCAACCACAGAGATATAATCACCTTTTCAGAGCTGCTGAGATGCTTTATTGTGAAAAGTATTTATGGATTTGGGTCTTTTTCCCTCTAATTTTATCAGGTAGAGTTTGTTTTGATAGGACCAGGAGGCCTCTGACTCTGTGGATGGAGTGTTAACTGTCTCTCTGAAAAACACAAAGGCCTGGAAAAAACCCCGCCGTCCCGTAAAAGTTTTATCTAATGACAGAGGAAGTCAGAGCTGTTCTCCAGGGTGTCCCGGTCGAGCTCAGACCGCATTTAGCGGGTCAGACTGCGGGGGGAAAAAAACGGCTCAGGTCCCCCCCCCACAGGCCAAATTCCCGGCAGGAAAAACTGCCTTCAGTCAGCAAGGTGGGGCCACAAAAACAAAGGCTCCGTGTTCAGCCTGACCATCAGCTCACTCTGCTTCTACTCTGGCTCCACCCTTCTCTGCAAATATCCACACAACATGGAGGGGTAATGAATGAATGAAGAGACAAAACCCACGTCTCTGTGCGACGCCAGTCTGAATGACGGGCCCTCCTGCCTCATCCCGACATTACAGTGACAGAGTCTACGCAACTAAACACCAAACGCAGTATATAAAAAAAAATCAGATAATTCAGGCAACTACAGGAAGTGTTAATAAACAGGAAAAGGTGACTTTTAAAAAAAAAAATCATCTGCTCCTCAAACTTTGGCCCAAAGGGGAAAGTAAAATTTTAGCAACCGGGGGTAAATGATGGGACTTCCAACTTTTTTAAAGAAGCCGGTTCTTTTGGCTTACTTAAAAAAGCGGAACCCCTTTTTTTTGCTTAAATTAATTTATTAGTAAAAAAAACGTAAAAATTTTTTAAATTTAATTACTAATGTAGAAAATATATCAAATGTTTATTATTTATTGGGGGCTAAAAAACAATTTTTAAAGAATTTAATGGAGGTTTTGCCCCTGTATAAAAAGTCAACAAAAAGGGGACACAGGATATATCCCAAAAAAAATGATGGCCATAGATGAAATTGGGCCAACTTAAACCAGGGGATGGTGTAAAATATTTAACCTTTTAACAGGTAGGATGGAAGGTTTTGAAGATGGGGGCCCAAAACGTGTGTGTGTGTTTTGGGGGTTTTGGGGTAATGTATGCTGTAATTTTTTTTTTATTCTTTTTTCTTTTCTTTTTTATAGACTTAATGATGCACTGACTGGAAACACTTCTGGGGGAGCAATTTGGTTTTACCTGTGACAATGACAATAAAAAATCTATCATATTCTAAAAGAACTTGTAAAGAATTGTAAAAAGGGGGTGGGGGTGTGTAAAATGTAGCTGCTAACCGGCCCTGAGAGGGAGATCCCATGGGATCTGGACTCTGAAGTATGGGAGTATATCCGTGAAGCCTGTATATTTCTTTTTTCACAGCCAACCCTAAAAAAATTGGGGGGTAAAAATGTTCTGCGGGAAAAATCGAAACATTTTCTTTTCCGGTATGTTCACATATAAGGAATTTGACATGGTGTTTTTGGTGCTGTTAGGGTGTGGGAATCTTACCTTTCGGGGTTTGGGAAATAAAATAAACGCCATTGTCACCTTTTCCTTTTGGCATATTTATTCAGTTCCATGAAACACATTGTGAAGTGATAAAAAATCATGCCCATCATCTTCGCCCCTGGATGGTAAAATAGTGATTTTCGGTTGCAAAAGAAACGGGTCTTTGAGCTGGCTCTTTGGAGGAAAAAAAGAACCGGGCCCCATTGGGAGCCGTGGGTTTGGTTTTTTTTTTTTTTGTTTTTTTTTTTTTCTCCCCTCTCTGTCACACTTTTTTTTTTTTTGGGGCCCCATGTGATTGGTCAAATTTTGTTTCGGCCCGTGTTTCGCTGGGGTAGAGGGGGGGGTGGTGGTTTCACTCGAGCACCCCGTCAGGGGGAGCAGGAGGGACAGAGAGACAGAGGCCAGGGGGGTGGGGAAGAAAAAAAAACATCGACACATTAGAAAATTTTATTAAGAAAAAGAAAGGGCACCGGAAAAAAAAGCCCAAAAACTGGAAAACCCTTTCAATTATATTGATAATAAAAAAACAGAGTGTAGAGTCTGCAAGAAAAAAAAATTTATATGAATGGCTCCCACAAACAAAACCCTTTTTTTTCCTTTAAAATTTTTTTTAACTTTTTTTATAGTTTAATATTTTTAAAAGTTGATTTGTAAATAGTTGTTCTTTGTATTTTAATAATTCATTTTTTTTTGTGGGGGTAAAAAAAAAGGTATTTATAAAAAAAACAAAATAAATAAAAAAAAAACATTAATTTATTTTGTATATTTTTACATTATTGTTGATAGTAAATTAATTTAATCAAAAAACAATCTGAAGGCGCTTGGGGCCGAAGAGCTGGTTTTTTTTTGTGAAAAAAGGCCCAAAAAGCCGGTTTCTAAAAAGGCCGGGAAATTTCCCCTCACTAGGGGGTAACAACTTCACAATAAAAACTGGCGTGGGATCTTTAAAGTCACAACCGGAGGTTATAACACATTTTAAAAAAACATGATGGCCACAATAACACAATGAGTGGGAAAAAGCCCCCAAAAGACAATACTTAACATTTTCCCGTTGTCTATGAACCCCGTTGTTTGCTGGAAAACCACCTAGACAAAACCCAAAAGCGGAATGATGACATTTAAACATGTCCAAAATGGTCCTCGGGCAGGGGGGCCAGAGAAAACTATGGGGTCCCAAAATTGTTTTGGGATAGTTACACAAAAGGGTTTTACTTTAATTTTAGGTGTTCTCCGTTTTGGGGGGGCTAATTGGGTGTCATTATGCTGACCAAAAAAAAATCTTAACAAATCTGGCCCCAGGAATGCATTTAACCATGGTGAGTCTCTTTGTTCAATTTTGCAAAAAGGTGCTTTTCCAATAACCAAAAGTTTTTTTTCCCCCAACAAGGGGGTGTTCCCCTAAAATTTGGGGGAAAAACTGTTTGAAATGTAAACGGGGGTGAACCATGGGCAGTTGTTTTAGGCTATAACCCCTTTAGACTGCCCCCGCCGCCTTCCCTTTCCCGCTGCTTTTGGGGGGTGCGGGGAAAGGCCAAAGACTTCGTAGGGCAGCTTGGGGGTTTCTAGGCTGGTCTGCACCAACTACAAAGGGCTGACTAGCTAAACGAACCATGGGATAGTTTTCTTTGGGAGCCGAGCCTCTATTTTCCCCTTTAAACCCCCCCAATGCTATAAAAAAGTTTTCATTTATTACACATACCATTTATACTAAAGGAACAAGGAACCAAACAACTAACATTCCAAGCAGGAAAAGAAGAGGCGGGGGGGAGAGAGAAAGCCATTGCCAACAGCTCCATGGGGCCAGAGATAGGCGATTAGATTTGGGGTGTAGTGTTAAAACCAGAGGGGGCCCCTGCACAACAGATGTTTTAACAAAACGATGGCTATACATGTCAAAAATTAAAAAATGGGAACCCACAGAACACCAAAAAAATCCATGTTGATTGATAAGCTGGATAATTCCAAACACTCATTACACCACAAGTGCAGAAGTAGCATGGGAAAGGAGATGTTTCCCGCTCATGGGGAAAAACATCTTCGGGACCCATCTTTTCCTCCTGATTGGAAGCTGTCTCCCTTTTTCTACATCAAAAAGAAACAGTCGCTTACCTGTTTACCTGAGACTTTTTAATAACTTGACTTTTTTCCCAAATTTTTCAAGAGGGTTGAGATTCAGTCTTCTTCTTCTTCCACTTGTGCAAAATAAAAAGACAAAGTGGCACATATCAAGCCCTTTTAAGGGCCTGAGTTCTAGAAAAATCAGTATGATGTCTCCTTCTAGAATTCCATATGCAAATGGGGAGAATTTTCATCCAAAAACAAGTCAAAAACCCAAAAAGTAATTAAATTTAAAATTCACTGACTGTACCCAGTAAAAGTTGAGTTTCTGATTCCTTCCCGATTTCCCCTTTTTTTTGAGACTTTTTTACTTTTCCTGAACTATATTTCGGAATAAAAAACTTGTACTTTGGGTCCACCACAGTTACTGTTTTTGATGGCTGGAGTTACTTCCATCACAGACCCTTTTTTTCCAGTCCAATTAGACAAAAACCTGAGAACCCGTGATCAAACCTGCTGTTGTTGGGTAAAAAAACTTGTCAAAACTGTCTCAATTTTCCTTTGGGTTAATTTCAAATGTAGTTTCTTTCTGTTTTGGATCAGTTGTTGGAGAATTGTCTTAACCATTTTGAACATAAAAGCTTCAACCCGATTTGAAATTGTACACAAAGATTTTATCAGAGACAAAAAGTTTTGGTCAGCCCCCCCCCACCTTCCCAAAATCCCCCCAAAATATTGGGTGATATGGAAAAATTTCAGTCCTTTTTTCCCCCTCAATTTCCTTCCCCCTGGGGGGGGGTGGCCCCACCCCCTCCCCTTTTGGCCTCTGCTTAAAGGGGGGGGCTGTTTGACCATCAACAAAATGAAAACTTTCCCCCAGTGCCCCGAAGGTTTTCCCTTCTGCAGTGAACACAAGACTGTTAATGTATTTATTTTTTTCTTTTTTTGAAAAAATTTGGGAAGGGGTTAAAAAAGGGGGGGGGAAATTTTAAAGCTCCAAATTCCCCACTTGAAAAAAACCCCAAAATGACTTTTTTTAAACCCCTTCAAACCACAATGTTTGGTTACAGGGTGAAATTAATCTCCCTGTGGTCCACTCAGAGTCTAAAAGCAAGACACCCCAAGATCTCTTTACATTTTCATTTCCCAAATTCCCCCAAAAAAATGAAAAAAGTGAGGAATTCCAAATCCCTCAGTTCAAACCCTTCTCCTCCTTTCAGTTCTTCCCCTCCACATTTTTTCCATAAACACATGTAAAATGTTTTTTGACTGATCGTCTGATGTGTTTTTTGTTTATTCATTGTTTTTGCCGGTTAGCCAGTTGGTAAAGCACGGACTCAATCTCTCAGGATCAGGGGGTTTGAACCCCCCCCGGGTGGCACCACCCCCCCAGGGGCCCACCACCTGTGGGGGGTGCGGGGATTTCGGCTTGTGGACTGGGGGGGGTCCCCCCCATGACCGGGCCTGGGGAAAAGCTCAGATGATGACATGACATTTATTTTGCTTCTCAGTCATTAGTGTTGACTAAAAGGGAGTTTTCCCCCCCGTGGTGCTGTCAGTAACTAAACCTGCCACAATCATCTTCAGAGAACTTCATTCAGATTCGAGAACTTTAGTCATTCCCCCCGTTCAAGTACATAAGGACGAATTGATTTCACACTGACATTATTCCCCATTTTGCTTATTTTGCTCTAAATTTCATCGTCTGATTGACTCTCTGTATGTGAAACACATATTATTAATGTATAAATTTTGTTCTGACTGATGGACAAAAATCAGAGAGTTTTCTGCCCCCCAGTGGTCACACTGACAAGTGTCAACAGGTCACACTGATTATTGGGGTCTTGCCAATCAGTATTGATGACATCACGGAAGATGAGGGGCTGACATAGTTTGAATAATGTTCCATTATTATTCCATCCTTTTTAGTACAAGAATCCCGTAAAAATTGACAACAAAAAGGGTCCTGTAAAATGATAAATAAAGTGCTGAAATTTCATTTTTTAAAAAAATAAAGGAAAGAATTTAATGGGGCTGACTGTGTAAAATTTTGGAAAATGGAAAGGATATATCCCAAAAAAATATTGGGCCCTAGAGAGCTCTGGACAACACCCGGGGATGCAGTGTAAATATTCCCTTGTAAGGTAGGGTGGGAAGGGGATGGGGCCCTTTTGTGTGTGTGCTGGTGTGTGTGTGTGATATGTACCTAATGTTTTTTTTTATTCTTTTTTTTTTCTTTTTTTTAGCCAATGATGCCTGACTGGAGGCAATTTGTTTTTTTCCTGTGACAATGACAATAAAGTCTATCATATTCTAATGAGCTTGTAAAAAAATTTTGAAGAAGAATTGGTTAGATGAGCTCTGGGCAACTTACAACCCGGGGGTGCATGATTGTAAAAAATGGAAGTTAGGGGTGCACTTTAAAACACAACAACCCGGTTATCTGTCCTCACGAAGTTTTTGCAGGCAAGTTTTTACAGCTATACAGATAAACAAATCTCTTATCCCAAATCCCCCAAGGAACGGGCCCCGGGTTAAATTTTGGGAGGAATTTAATGCAATTGAAATTTTTTTTGTAAAACTACAAATAAGAAACAAAAATAAAAAAGATTAAACGTTGGCAAATACAAAAAAATATCTGCCATAAATACAACTAGCGATGTTTACATTTATGAAAAACGGAAAAAAGACCCCAAAACACAGAAATGGACACATAACCTTTCAACACAATTGCAATACATCCCAACAAGATGAAGCCACCCCGGGGAACCTTAGGACAGACCCCAACGATGCACAACCTCTTCCTCGGCCGAAAAGAAAAAAATTTCCAATGTCACCTCCCCACTGAACTGCATTCCCAAAAGCCACCCCAGGCGGCACCAAAATACACACAAAAGAACCAAAATGTTCCACTACAAAGATATTTCTGATATAACACATTTGTGCAAATTTAAAATTTTCAACAGCTGTTTTTTGAAACATTTAAAGGACTTTTTTTATTTTACAAGTAAATGAATGTTTATACAAACAGACAAACCTTTATATTTTTAAAACACAGATCAATTTAAAATGAGAAAAAAAATAGTTCTATGCAGCTGAATAATATATTTAAATGCTGCCTTAAATTCTACTTTTACTTTGATAATTAAAAACTTTTTGTACAATGCTACAGACTTTTACTAAAGAAACACACTGCTAAAGTAATAAGACATTTTAAATAATTTTTCCCCCCGGCCCAAAATTGAAGCCTGTCAGTCAGAAAAAGGTAAAGACTGAAACATTTTTAATTGAAAAGGGAAAAGCACATTTTGAACTTTTAAAACGCTTTGTTTTCTCTTTTATATTGGTTTTTCCCCGTCCTCTCCCTTTTAACTTGGTGACAGATGACAATTCTTTTTTGACTGATTTTTAACAAAAAACCCCATTTTCACTTTTTCCCCAAACACTTTAAAGTTTAAAATGACCTAAAAGATGGTTTTCCCCCCTGCCGGGAGGACTCAAACCACCAACCCTTCTTGTGGTGAAACCACCATTACAATGCCTGTACTTTTTTATAAAAGGCCCAATATTTAAATTATAAATAAATAACAGCTGAGTAAACAAAACTATTAACAACAGTAAATAAAAAAGGGGGTTCGGGGAACAGACCCCTCTGAAATTTTTAAAAATTAGGCAATCTTTTTGTTTGACAAAGCTTATAAGGGGGAAAATTAAAATCACCCCCTGCCATATACGGGGAAAAATGGGCCCCTCCGGGGTTCTTTTTCCCTCATGTGTGTGTGGGTGCAGCTGTTCATATGCGTGGTCTGATATCTCTTCTTCTGGGTTGGTTTGACACTGGCATGAGGCTGGAGGGTTGGCAGTGTTGTTTGCTCTGTCGTAAAATGAAAAGTTAAACTGATGGATTTCCATAAAAGTTTGTTCTTTCATAGTCTGTGAGGATCAACCCTGATGACTCTCTGTTTTTTTGATTAATAGGTAAAATGTTTTTTGCCCAGTCACATATTTTCCCACATTCGTATTGTCACAGAATTTGGTATTTTTTCCTTTTAGCAGGATAAATCCTAATGATTTTGTTAATCCAGCACCACTGAGTGACACAGGAGTGGGGGTTAGGGTGAACAACATCCTTCAGTTTTCCCTGACTGTTTTTTCCCGTTGTACAAAACCCCGAATGTTTGAGTCCTGAAATGCTAATGAATGGTGAATCCCCTCCAATCAGCTTTCAGTCCTTCTCTAAACGGCTCGATTACCCCTAAGGAACAATGTTTATATAAAAAAATCATGCCCTGTGATTTTCAGATCTGTCTGTGGGACCCTTTTTCATTTTTTATAAAAAGAAGAATGAAAAATATTTTCAAACTCAACTCTTTTTCGTGAAGAAATATATCAGAATACATTTTCAATGCCCAAAACTGTCCCCCATATTACACAAGGATGTTTGGTCCACTGGCCCGGGCTAATGAAGTGGGGAAACTGTAGGTCCTTTTCCTTCACTATTCCTCCATGTCTGGGCCTGTTGTGTGTGTTTGGGTTTTGTGTTGTAAGTTGCTGCCATCAGGACAGGGGGGAAGTGGGTGCACTGCCCCCCCCTGGCCTAATGCCCCCCCTTTGATGAGCAGCTATTTGGGGACCGTATATTGTCCCAATGCTTGGAACTTGTCATGTGATGCCATTTCCTCTATTTTGGGAACTGTATGTCATCATCTGCCTGGGTCCAGGCCCAGGGGGGGGGGTATTTCCCACTGCACCAAAGTCCTGGCCCTCCAAGTGGTGGGCCCATGGGGGGCCCGCCAGTGGGGTTAAAACCCCCACGCCCCTGGGGGGTGGCCCGTGTCTTCCACTGAGCAACGGGGCCTGAACTTACAAGTCTAACAAAAAACCCCGTGGGGCCCCAGAAAATAAAGGGTTGTTCTGAAAACTTTGTTTCATTTGTAACATTAACAAAATTAACCACAAAGGGTTAAATAAAACTATGACAAGGTGTCCTCTGTCCTACACACACTGATGCAGTCCTCATCTACTTTGACATCAGCAGACGAGACAGAGACAGTGCTCTTGAAGGTGAGTGTTAGGAAGGGTGATGTGTTGGGCAATAAACGGCTCTTAACAGGATCTTTGAAGTGACACCCAGCCGCCCCAGTCTGAGGCAATTTTGTTTTTTTTTTGTGTTCAATGAAATGATTAGTCCCCATTTTGTGTGGTTTTCTGTGTGTCCCACTGAGCAGGAGGGGGGGGGGGATTAAGACACACACGGATCCCCCTAAAATCTGACTTTTGGGTTTTTTCTTAATGTCAATTTTAAAAAGTAGCAAAACTTTCCCTGGTTATTTTACTTTTTTTTTAAAATTTTCATTTATATTTTCTTTGTGTTTTTCAAGCTTTCTTTTGTTTCCGAAACAGTTAAAAATTTAAAAATTTTAAACATCCAATCGGGGTTGGATTTTTTCCCAAATTGAGATGGGGGATTTTTTTTTAAATAAATTTTGATACAATGTATGTTTTTTTTTTTAATTCATTTTACAAAATTTTACATTTTTTTAGTGATAAATTCATTTAAGAGCAGAATAAATAAATAAATACAAATCTGAGGTTATTTTTTTTTAGATCATTTTTTTTCTCTTGTTTTTTTCTTTTTTTTTCTTATTTTTCAATTGGGATTTTTCCCATTAAAAAAGAATTTCTCTAGGAGTTTTAAAAAGTTTTTCTGATTCTGTTTCTGAGCCATAAAAACCCGGCTCTCTGAAAAGTTAAAATTTCCCCATCACTGTATCCCCGGTTTCTAAAAGTTTATTTTACTTTGCCCCAAGTTTGGGGAAATATTTTCTGTCTGAAGGTTTTCCCCCTTTTAATGTTTTCTGGGTCAGCTTTTCCCTGTAGTTAGCTAATTATCTGATGTTCAGTTTTTGGATTTTTGTTTTTTTATACTTTAGTTGTGAATTGAGTTGTCACTGTAAATCGGGATGGGGCAGGGGGAGGACCGCATTATCGCCATGTTGTGGGGTACGGAAGCGGGGGAGTCAGAGAGCAAGTGAGCTGTGGTCAGTAGCTGAACACGGGCCTTTGTTAGTCTGTGGCCCCCACTTACTGCTGACTAAAGGGCGTTTTTCCTCCCAAATCGCCTGTGGAGGAGGGGCCCTGAGCGCTGCTCTCCCGATCTGAGCCTTGCTTCTAGCTGGGCGGACAGGGGTGGAGAACAGCTCTGACTTTCTCTGTTTAGATGAACTCTCGGGACTGAGCCAGAGGGACTACGGGGTTTTTCAGGCTCTTTGTTTTTCAAAAAAGTTAACACCCACCACAAGTAGGGCCTCCTGGCCCCCTTCGGACAAACTCTCCCTATAATTAGAGAAAAAGCCCCAAACCCTAAATCCCTCACAAAAAGCACCCAGCATTGATGGTGATTTATCTTTTGGGGGTACATCAAACAAAAAAACTTTTTCAGGACATATTTGCTTTTTTATTGATTCTATTGTTTCTTTTGGTTTGGTTTTTTTTTTTTGTTTTGCCTTCATATAGTTCAGTTTTTTACTATTAGAAAAGGCGGGAAAAGTGGGGGGTCCCCCTACAGGCCCTGGAAAAAATTTGGGGGAAAATGCAGTCTCAGTTGTTTTTTGGAATAATCCCCTGCAGCTTGTTTCTAAGTTTTTCCCAAGAAACACTGCAGACAAACAGATTGTCAGATAAAATCAGTGGATCTCAGTCCATCTGTGTGTCAGTGAATGGAAATGGTGTCTCTGAATCGTGTGTGAAAGTTTGAATGGGGAAAAAAGGGCCCAATAGAGGAGGACGCTGATAGTTCTACGGGACTCCTGTCTCCTGCCCAACCAGGTGGGAAAAGACACTGGACCTGTGCTTGGGTGATACGGGGGGCCCTAAAATCTCCTCCTCCCTCCTTTGGGCTCCTCTGATCACAGCTGTGTGCATTTCCCCACATATAAAACTTTTTTAAAGAGGAAAAAGAAAAGTCGGGAAAAAAAAGGTCTGGACAGATTGGTGCTCCCTCCAGGGAGGGGAAACTGCACGGACGGGGATTTTTTCACACAGTCCGTGGGGATGTTTTGGGCCCAAAGGGGATATAACATGCTCATACATGGTCTTTGGGGGATAGGTATTCCCTTAAACCAAATTTTTTAACAAAAAACCCACCCCCTTTTTTAGACAAGAAAAAAAGATTCTCTTGTTTTAAAAATAAAAATTAACTAAATAAAAAGTAACTTTTTTTTTTTAATCTTGGTAGAACAAAATCATTTGGAAAGGTATCGGGGGGTTGCGGGTTTCCCACAGCTCAGTGCATTTCATTTTGCTTCAGGACCTAGTTTACCAGTTTCTAAAAAAGTACGACTGGTCTTTAAGTTTATGTTTCAGTTGTGAGTTTCTGTGCTAAACTACAATAAAAAACAATTAGAGCATTAACCAGCTCTGTGTCCAGCACAACCATCTAAGAAGACACGAATTGTGTCCGTTCAGAAATCCTGGTAGTTTTCAGCTTGCCGGCTGAACCGTCTGTTTGCTGACATCTTTTTTTTCCAGTTCCTTTCTAATCCTGCTTTACTGTTTTGGGAAAACCCCCATGTTTCCCAAAAGAACAAACCATGGGTTTGCATTTGACTTAAGAATCACTTCAACCCTTAGCCCCGTACATTTTAATTATTAAAACATTTAACCAAAAAATGGTTTATATTGAACTTTAACAATTAAACATTAACATTTAACAATTAAACATTAGAACAATCCTACTCCTCATCAAGCCAAAAGGCCTTTTATGGTTGGGCCACTTGTTTGGACTCATTGGTGGACAGCACTCCATGGTTTTTTTGCAATGTTTTCATTCCTGAAAGTGTGTTTAAATATTTCCAAGCAAACCAGGGACCAGTCTTGATGGCAAAAAACTTGTTCAGTCGGGGCGGAAAAACTACTGCGGGCCCTTCAGGCACGGGTCAGTACTTTGTCTTTTTAGAGGGTTTGGAACTCAGCCCGGCTGGAAAATCTCTGTTTTTTTTAGTTTATTCCCTTTGATTTTACGAAACTCAGGAACTGAAACATAAACAAAGACCATTTGGGTACTTAATTTGAAAAAAATTTTTTAGAAACTGGTAGATCTGGGGGTCCAAAAAAAACGAACATGCACTGGATTGGTCCTACAACTTTTTGATTTAAATAATAATTTGGGGGTTGGATTCATGTTTTAACCAGAGGAACAGGGGTGGGGGTCAAAGTACATTGTCAAACAAAGGTGCTTCCACTTTTTTCCCCAAAGGGGTGTGTTGTCACCACTATTTTCATTTATACACAAACATTTTCAGAAGACATGACGAGAAGCATCATAAAGTGCTGATAAGTTATTGGACGTGAGCATGGCCCGTCATTGATGATTTAGTTCAGTGGTGGGGAATTACCCAGCAAAAATGCAAACAACCAAAGAAAACCATTGATTTTAGGAAAACCCCACAGGCCCAATCCTGTAATTAAAGGTCAGACCATTAGTATGTGCAGTCTTACTATCTTGGGATATATTGACAAAAATTGCTTTTAAAAAAAATTGTAAGGGGTTTTTTAAAAAGGCTAAAAACGTTTATATTTTTAAAGGAAACTTATTTTTCCACGATGAATAAAAGGGATGTTTATCTCTTTTATAGAACCCATTTTTCATTTTTTTATGTCATGGTTCATTTCAGCTGTGTTTAGATAATGAGTTTTTCTCCAGATAAAGGTGAAAGGTGGGGAGCTGTTTGGGGATGTGAATTCAGCATCAAATCAGTGTGAGGACAGAGAGGGGGGGCCCCTCCCCAAAGCAGTCTGTGGGGGGACCATGAGCCCAGCCCAAAGCTCAGAGGTGAGATGAGGATCTCAACTGCCCATGACTCTTCCCCCAGCGAGCTCAACTCCATCACTGTGGGGGGGGGAAAAATAAGGGATAATAGGGGTGGTAGCAATGTACGAGCACTGCAACACCCCAACTATAAACAACCTAAAAAGAAAACCCCCTTTGGGGAATTTAAGGGAAAATTTTTTAAAACTTCGACTCAAGGCACCCGGGTTCGTTTTACACGGACAGAGCGTGCCCAAAAAAATCATTACTTTTATTAAAAATATTGACACCTGGCAAAACTTTTAAAAAACACCATTCACACAAAACAGGTATTAAAATACTATAAAACACTGTCCCCAAGGGAAAAAAGGGGGAAAGGGGGAGATCCACAGGGCGGGGGGGCTTACCAGGGGCCAGCCGAGGAGAAAGGTGAGGTCCTAATAATAAAAAAAAAATTATCACCCCAGCCACAGGCCAACACACTCACACCCGGTGAAAACCCAGGACCAGGGGCACACAGGGAAAAGGAAACCACCACCGGCCCCCCGACGCCCACCTTCAGCTCTCAGCCACTAAAAAGGGGGGACAAGGAAGAAAATTAAGTCCCCCAACACAAGAAAAAAACAACCAATATACAAACAATAACAAAAAAAAAGAAACAATAAATCAATGCAAGAT
This sequence comes from Toxotes chatareus, assembly GCA_016801885.1. Classification (NCBI taxonomy): domain Eukaryota; kingdom Metazoa; phylum Chordata; class Actinopteri; family Toxotidae; genus Toxotes; species Toxotes chatareus. The sequence continues at coordinate 108,151 of JAFBJY010000399.1, read as the reverse complement.
TAATAAAACCCCAAATGATAAACATAACGAAATTTTGTGAAACAAAAAAAATCAAGGGTTTAAAGGGAAAAAAAAAACCAAACTGAATATCAGGGCTAATTAAACCCCAAAAATTCAAAGATCAAACAAAAAAAGAAAGGAAAAAAAAAAAAAAAGAAAACAACCCACCCGGGCCTAGTTAAACGGATATTTAATAAACCAAATAACCAACCAACAGAAAAAAAAGCTATAAGAAAAAAAATAATCAAACAATAACCCAAAACCCATTCTAAAAAACCAAAAGGAAATGGGGACATTAAAGGAGGGAAAAGTTTTGATTTATAAAAAGTCGGCCCAAAACGGACGAAACTCCTATTCAATACCCCGTCTGGGGGGAAAATTTCGTTGTCCCCCTGCGCAGCCAGGAAACAACACCGGACCCCGGAGGCCCCAACCCCACCGGGGGAAGCGCGGCAGAAAAAAACCCCAGTAAGACAAAAAGCCAAGCACAGCAAAAAAGAAAAGCAGCAGTTTTTCCTGCCCCGAAACAGGACAACAGTAAATGAGTCCCTGTGTTTAAAAAAAAAAAGGTTAGCCAACTACAAATACATAAAAATTAAATGCTTAAAACACGGGCGGCGTGCCGATGGGGTACGTACACCGGGAGGGGAAGCGACGCGTTTTCAGCACAGGGGGAAAGCTAAAGCAACCTGCGGCGGTTGCGGCAGAATAACCCAGGCCGCGGTCGGTAAAAACCGGGCCGCCCGGCGTCTGGCCAACGACGGTGAGGCGGAAGGAAGGGCGACCAGGGGGGGCCTGGGGCCCAGGGCAGGGGGGCAGGTTTTGGGGCTTTTTTATAGGTCCCCTCTTGATAGGCCACGAGGACTGAGGTGAAAAAAACGGGCCGGGGGGTGAAAGGGGAAACATCTCATCCTGCTAAAACTGCACCATCTTTTCACACCAAAGCTCTGTGTGTGTTTTTTTGAAGGCCAGGCAACCACCGACCTGCGGGACCTGGTTAACATGGACCTGACCCCCTGTGTGTCCATGAAGTGAACAAAAAAACCCCATTGATTTCAAAGGAAGCCCCCCTCTGATGAAAAGGAGCTGCAGCTGGTTTAAAATTTTCAGCCCTGCCCTGTATAACTGGTCTTCATGAAAGATGATTGTTTTTCTCAGGCTTCATAATGAAAAGTTATGAACAGTCGGCTGAAACACAGGTTTTGTCAAAGGATGTTTCTTTTCAAGAAAAAACCGCTTATGTTCTTATATGTGTCATTCACATCAGAACTAAAACCCAACCCAGCCCCTATCCAGTTCCAGTTTTTGTGTTGTGTCCTTAGAAGGGTGAGACTTCAAACCCAGTGTGAGCCTTTAAAACTCTCATTTAAAGGTGGACATGTTGTATGATCAGGTCATGGGCAGAATTGAGTTTGTTTCCCCCTTTTAGTGTCACAAAGTAGTTTTTGCTTTAATCAGGACAGCCCACAGAACATGGCTTTTTTTTTTGAAAAAGTTCCGGCCCAAATGCTAAAAAAATGTGAATTCTTCATGATTCCCCCCAAGAGTGGACCGGGAGAGCCAGGGTTTCCCCAGTGCTCAGTCTGCCCAGCAGCACTTTTTAAAGGGGATTGTCAGTGTGTCCAACATGGATCTGATGTTTGGCCCCATGGTTTTACTTTATTGTGTCATTCATATAGTTTTCTTCCAGCTGTTGGAGAGAACATTGTTACTTTTGAAGGGGGGCAAAGAAGATCCAGAAGGTTGTAGTCAGATTACCCAAAAGCCAAGAGTGAGGGGATGAGGAAGTTTTGGGAAGTGAGGATAAAAAAAGAGCAGAGGGGGGCAGAGGGCTTTTGAAGATCACAGGGGAAATTCCTGGAGAAAAGCAGGAGGGGTTGACTGTCTCCGCTGAAAGGGTTTCCAAAAAATTCAACGATGGAAAATGGACATTTACTTGCTCCGTGGAGGGGCATATGTTCATGTGTGTTCTTTGGGGATGAAAATGTCATGTTTTCTTTATGAATGTCACTGATGTTGTTTCTTGTTTGTTCATTCAGGACATGTTTGTCAATAAACTTAAATCACTCTGAAAAAGAAGTTAGTTGTGTTTGGGGGATCTCTAAACAAAAACCCAAACCCCTTTTGAATCAGATCTACAAGCTCTACATCACAGAGGGAGGGACTGGAAAGGCAATGATGAACATGAGGGCAGACAGATTGAAACAGCATCGGGAAACCAGACCCGAAACAAGCACGACAAGAAGACATCTTTAAAGCCTCACCTGGAAGAGCGGACCAATCGAACAGTGATGACAAAGGGTGGCTGGCATTGGGAAAAAAAAAAAGAGGACCCGGACTGGGCTGAAAAACAAAGCCACAGGGCCTACACTTCAATTTCCCTTCAGTTTAGAGGCTGAATTTCTGGAGAAAAGTTCCTTGGTGGAACTTGTTCATCTGTTCTTCCCGAAACCAAAAAAAAGCAGGGCCCCCAGGTTTAAAAAGGGCCAGGTTCTGTTATCTTGGGTCTGGATGAGTGTCGACTTCCTGGACTTACAACCGGTCCTGACTGATGTTTCAAGTCCACCCCGTGGATGTGCTGCTGACAAACCCCATCGGGGAAAATGCTTCCCCCTGCTCGCCCCTGGAAAACCCCACACCTGCAAGCAACAGTCCCTCCTAGGTGTTGGTGGGGGTCAGAGGGGGTTTACTGACCCACAGAGGAGGGTATTCAGGAAGAGGTTAAAAAGAGGAGCAGGCCAGAAGGATCATCTACATCAAGACTTCCAAACCTACATCTGTGCCACATCCCCTCTTCGCTGGATCCTGCTACGTTCGGAGGTGTTGAAAACCAGAGAGGGAGGAGGGCTGCCCAAGACCCGCGGATGTACATCCACTTTCCCGGTGTTCAGTCCAACGAAGAATTTAAGTATGATGGAAAAGCTGGGCAGATCCACACTGGGGTCCAGACCGGAAAATGATTGAGTCTCTGGGAAACGGCTTTTTAGCAGCTGCAGAAGGAAACCGATCTTCTGAATCAGACCCACAGAGTTGGGGATCGATTCAACACCTCAGTGTACTCGGGTGTTCCCCCAGGTCTTTAAAAGGAGAGAGGACTGCCCGGACTGGTGCTGCTTCTCCATCTGGTCTTAGGAGTTTCTGGGTGCTCTTCATGTCCATCTGACCTTCATCAAGTCTGGGGTCAATCTGCTTTCAGAAGAACAATCAACCTCCTGGGAAAATGTTCAGGCAACCCGCCCGCTCTACCAGGGGCTGTGGCCAAAACAGGTCCCAAAAGGACACCTGGTTGTTCCCCCGCCCCCCTGGGGCCCTGCAGAAATTAGATTCCCCCGAGGTCTGCTGACAACAGGGAAATGGCTCCCAACCAATCAGCAAAAAGTCCAATACATCAAGAAGAAGATTGAAAAGGCTCCTCTGGGCAAAGCATAACCTGTTCCACTGTCTGAATGAAGAAAGATGTTTTCTAGTGGAGCAGATCCAACAATCCCTGAGTTGGCGTCTCCCGATGAACTGTCTCCTGCTCAGTGGTCATCTGGTCTTCATCTTTCTTTATCAGAAAAAAAATCTGGATTGTTTTACCTGAAGAAATACTCTGCTTCAGAAGGGTCTTTGAAGCGCCTTTGTCAAAGCCCAACAAACTCTGTAAGTGTATAATGGGTTTGGTTTATTCATCTTATATAAAAATCTGCTATTTTATTCAGCAGGAGGAAAATAAATTCTCTCTTTTAATTCCCTTTTCCATCTCTGAGCTCGAGCTTTATCCCTTAATCAAATTAAAATAATGGATCCTACATTAAAAGGGCCCAAATCTCAGCTTTAATTTACAGGTTGACATCAGATAGATGTAAGTTTAAATTTCCAATCATGAACTTTTGCTTCTGTGCTCTGTTTTTTATCATAACTGTAATCTCAGCACACAGTATCCACTAACTGTTCTTTAAACTGATTGGACCTCTAACTTTTCATTTATATGGCCCTGTCCTTCTCCTCCCCTTCCATTCCCCCGCTTCCCTTTTTCCTTTTTCCCCCTTTCACCCAGTCCAGCCATCGCAGGAGGTTTTTTCCACTGTCACCAAAATGCTCTGTAAAACGCTTTTAACAATTTTTATTGGGAAAGGGGTATTAAAAAAAAATTCAATCAAATTGAAATTGAAATTGTAAGAAAAAACAGAATCATTTTCAGTCATTGACTGTAGTATCCCTTTTTTATATTTTAAAGTCAATTTTTGAGGCCTGAAGAAAAAACATGTCTGACTGTCCAAATTTTTGGGCCCTTACATGTCTTTTATTACTGAAAGTGTCATATTTATGTCATTTTCCAACTTGTTGGAATCAGACCAATGAAAAATGATCCAATGAGAAACTCCTCTTGGGTTGCATGGATAAAAAGCTGATATTTTCTTCCTCAACAAATCTTTTTTTGATGTTTGGGATTTTCAAATGCAGGTCTGTTAGTTTTTTTGAGCTGCAGAACAAACTGAAAATTTTTTCCTTTGATTGTCCTTTTAACCAAATTTATTTGACTTTTTCTTCATTGTTTCCTCTTCAGACTGAGCAGGTGTAAACCCCTCAGAGAAGCTGTGAAGTTGTCCCGTTCTCGCTCCCATCCCCTAGTCTGGGTCCTGGACCCGGGGCAACAACAAGCTGCAGGATTCAAAATGAAGCTGCTGTGTGGTTTTTCTGGGGAAATCCCCACTGTAGACTGGAACTCTGAGGTCAGTTCACTTCTGTTACTGTTGTACATTTATATCAATACAACTGAACCTGGTTTATCTTCATCAATCCATTCATCTTGAATGAATGAGATTTTAAATAGTTTTGTTCCCTATTGTCTTTTCTTCTCTCAGACTAAATTATTCCTTCACTTTCATTAAATTTTAAATTGTTCTTTTTTTTATTGAATTGAATTGACTTTTTAAAAAAATGTTTTGACAAGACTTAAAGGACCCCCCTGTTGGTTTTAGATAGATGAAGAAGTCGATAGATAGATAACTTTATTATCCCCTCAGGGGAAAATTTTGTTAAAACAGCAAGTAAAACAGTCACAAAAAAAGGAAAAGGGCAAGTTGACCAATGGCGCCTTAGCAACTCTACAAAAAAAACAGTGTAACAAAGTATAAAAACATAAAAGTAATGCAAAAATATATATATGACAAAAAAAAAACATTAATACAATAGATAAAATAAAAAAAAAGGAGAATAATATACAATAATAATACAATGTAAAAAAATAACCTGTGGGTTGGGTTATTTATATTGAAAAATGAGCCATGGTTCTCTAATGGTATTTAATTGTAGCGGGAAAGGGTTTTTAAAATAATATAAATATATAGGGGTTGGGGATATGACGATATTAGATCGTGAAGGATTAAAAATGTTATCAAACCCCGGGACAAGATTTTATTTCTATAGGACCGCTTTAAAAGCCTATGCTTTTGGAAAAACCCCAGAAAGGTTTTTTTTTTCCCTTTGGGGAACTAACAGCCCGCTTCCGTGAAAATGACCAACCAATCGGTGAAGGAGCAGTGGATTTTTTTTTCTAGCCTCGTGTTTTAGTCAAGCTGGCGGGGAGCCATGCCCCACAACGAAAGTGAACCCGGAGTTGGTCCCCAAAAAAAACTTCAGCTTTGGACGTGTTGGGGGTAATGGGTTCAGTAACGGCGTTACGTATTCAGAATATGTAACGGTGTTTCTGTCTTAACACATTCCTGTCCCGGCTCTGTCTTCCCCGGGCCCCCCCCCCTTTTCTCCTCGTCCCACTTTCGACCGACGTCGGGAATGCTGTTTATTTCCCTTTGTTTTCGTGGAGTGGGGGTTCTGGGCCAAGGGGTTCCTTCGTTCATTTTGGGAAAAAATATAAACTGTGAAACAGAAATATTCCGAAACATTGATTAAAAAGTAACTGTATTCTGAATACTATCTATTTAAAATTAACGAATGGAATAAGTTTCTCAGAATTATTTTGAATTAAAAAAGGGACAAACGGGGGAAAGAGGTGACTCTTTTTTTCTTTAGGGGTAAGTTTTTACATAGAGAATATTTGGTTCTAAAAATTTAAATTCACTTTAACAACTGTAAAAATTATTATTTTACCATTAAAAAAACCCTGATGTATATTTTCCCAACCCCCCCCTAATTTTCCTAAAAACAGATCATCTCTCGTCACATCATGTTGAAGAATTCAACCTTATTGGTTTTTCATTGTGTTTATCCGATAGTTTTGTTTGACAAATCATTTTAGTCGCCACGCTGCCCAAAATTTTTTTTATATTTAAATATTTTTATTTGTCATCCCTTAGTTTCATTTTATTTTGGTAAAAAGCCCATGTTGCAGCTAATGGAAAAACCCCGTGGGTAGCCACAGGAGATCCTCTTTTCGCTGCATTTTACTACTAACTGGAGAAAAAAAATCCTGGGTGAAAAATCCTGGACATAAAAGTTTTCTAATGGAGCGGCCTCAAAAACTTAGTGGAGTCAGATCAGGCTGTTATTCCAAATGGTTTTTCCCTTTGGCCCAAAAAAATCAAAAAACTTGACAGGGTTTTTTAAAGGGAGACAGGAGCAATTTTTGGGGACATGTTGGAAGGACGTTTTCAGCTTCCCGAGGGTTTATGGGGTCCATCAGTCAAAAAGGGTGTAAGGTTGGGGGGACATGAATTCTTCTGGGTTTGGAGAGGGGAAAGGACCCCTTGTAATGACTACAAAAAAAAGGCCTAGACCAGTCACAGTGTTTGGGGGTTTAAAAAGGGAAAACTGGAAAAGATTGAAAAAACTGCTGTTTCTAACAAATCCCCTTTTTTTAAAAACATTTACTTTGAAACTCTGGGAAAAGAAACATGGAGTGAAAAAGAGATCTTTTTGGATGACAGAGTTTAGGCAGTCAAAGCTCTGTTATGAATGAAAACCACTTTGTGCTCAGTCTCCTGTTGAGTTGAAATGAATGTTTTCGTTGTGGATCCAGAAATAGACCTCACTTGAGAGACATGATAAATGTGTGCTGAACTGCTCCTTCCTCCACCAGCCTATGATACCAAACTGCAGTGAGACAAGCTCATGGGGAGTCTGTTCTCTGAGCAACTAATTCCAGTAAGAGCAGTTTCAGTCGAGTGATCTCACACACTGACAAACTGGCAAGTCTCACACCTAAGTGTCTAAATGTTAGTCAGAACCACCTCAGGACTGCCATAGAAGAGTGCAACAGTGATTCATCAGTGTACAGATACATGTCAGTAAATCTTTACCACACTCCATGAAAGATCAAAGTGCAACAAAACTCCAGATCTTCTGCCTGGCACTCATTTCTACCTGTCAACAGGTGCAGAGCTCTTCAACAAACAGGTTTACCTGGTTAAAGTCATAGAGGTGATGATGATGAGCGGCACTATCGAATCTGATGTTTGTAAAAAAGGCTGGAAGCTGTTTCCAAACAGAACTGTGAAGCTGAGAGTTGAAGGACTGACACCAACAACTCATTTAATCTGCATCCTGACATCTGACTGTTGCTTTTCAAGATCCAGCTGTGAACATGTGGACTTCTCATTTTAACTGCACAAACCTACTGAGCTACTAAATATATTGATCCTCTAATGACAGACCTGACTGATATGAATGTGTGTTGACATGAACAGGTGTGTGAATGTTGTGCAGTGACATGTGGATGATGTGTGTAGAAGGCTGACATGATGATGATCACAGCAACAGAAGGACACAGTCACTCTGCTCATGTTAGAGAAAGCTCATTGAGTTAGGACATATCTGATTGGATTATCCATGATTTTCATCTTAATCTGTTATCCTTTTTATTCAGGTTAAGGGGCTGCAGTTTGTCAGGGATCAGCTGTGCTTCTCTGGCCTCAGCTCTGAAGTCCAACCCCTCCCATCTGAGAGACCTGGACCTGAGTGAAAACTGGGACCTGCAGGATTCAGGTAGAATCATCTGTGTGGTTTTCTGCAGAGTCAGACTGTGAACTGGAGACTCTGAGGTCAGGACTGAGACAGAAAGAAATGTTTCTTCACTCTTTTGCTTTATGATCTGTGATGTTTATAGTGACTGAAGTTAATGAGCTGTGTTTGACTTTTGATATCTGACTGTTTTTTAAGCTGCATCCTGTTAGGATTTCAGGTGTTTCAGGTTTCCATTTTCCAAACTTGTGCATTCTCAGCCTTCTTCCCAGCTCTGAACAGATGATGAAACACTCAAGCAGCTTTTCAGAAAACAGGAACTTTGTCTCCTAAACTCACATCTTTTATTCTTTATTCAGGTTGATGGGCTGCAGGTTGTCAGAGATCAGCTGGTATTCTCTGGCCTCAGCTCTACAAGTCAACCCCTCCCATCTGAGACACCTGGACCTGAGTGACAACATGGGACCTGCAGGATTCAGGACTGAAGGATCTGTGTGGTTCTTGTGGAGTCCAGACTGTGGACTGGAACTCAGAGTCAGACTCCATTGTTTACTTATTATTGCTGAGATGAATATGATGTGAAAGTTGTGCTGACAGTGAAGTGCAGACATCACACTGATGTTATGCCCCTGATACACACTGAGGGATCTTCATCGTTAAAGTCTGTTTTCTTCTTCTGTGGTTTGGTCCACTGACTGTGACAGAGCAATGTTGAGCTACAGATTTCAAAGCTTCATTTAACAAGAAAAAAGCTTCACTCTTTAAATCACATCAAGTTTTTTCCACCTCCACTATTCTATTCTTCCAACCACGGCTAAAGAAAGTGGTAGACTAAAGTCAAGTGACTCAGATATTTAGAGCAAACTCAGCATGTTTTGTTAAATATGAAATCTGCCGTTACATGAAGTGAAAATCTTTTCCATTTTGTCTCAATGTTTATTTGACTTTCCTCCAAACTTCAGTCTGACATGTTTGTTTTCTCTGTCAAAAACTTTAGGATCTTTAGTAGAATCTGAAACAAATGTCCAACAACATGAGTTTATATAGAGGTAAACCACTGGTGGAGCTGGAAGGTTTAAGGACTGAAATCACTATAACTTTATTGAAGCAGCAGCATGGTGTCATTAATCTTAACAGGCTGTGTTTGACTTGATAGTATCTGACTGTTTTTAAGCTGCATCCTGTTGGTTCAGGTGTTTTGGTTTCCATATTCAGCTGTTCAGTAATCTAACAGCTTGTGGTAGGAAGCTGTTGATGAGTCTGGAGGTTCTTCCTTTTATGCTCCAGGATTTTTTGCCCAAAGCCAACAGTTCAAAAAATCTGTGGAGAGGGTGTGAGGAGTCCTTAACTATGCACAGAGCTCTGCTCCTGCAGCGGCTCTGGAAGAGATCTTGGACAGAGGGGAGAGAGACTCCAATAATCTTCTCTGCCCCCCTGACTATTCTCTGTAAAGCTTTCCTGTCCGCCATACTGCAGCTGGAGTACCAAGTGGACATGCAGTGTGTCAGGACGTTGTCCACCACGCCTCTGATGCTGAGGGGAGCCTGCTCAGGCTGAGTCCGCCGGAAGTCAATGATCATTTCCTTGGTCTTATCCACGTTCAGCACCAGGTTATTCAGTCTGCACCAGTCCACCAGGTGATCTACTTCCTCCCTGTACATTGATTTGTCGTTTTCCTGATGAGTTCCACCACTGTGGTGTCATCTGTAAACTTTGTGATCAGGTTCCCCTCATTTCTGGCTGCACAGTCGTGTGTCAGCAGTGTAAACAGTAGTGGACTGAGTACACAGCCTTGGGGAGAACGGGTGCTCAGCATTATGGGTTTAGAGATGTTTTGTTCAGACAGACTGTGGTCTCTCGGTCAGGAAGTCCTGGACCCAGAGACGTGGCGGTGTTCAGGCCAAGTAAGAGGAGTTTCTCCACTAGTGTCTGTGGGATGATGGTGTTAAACACTGAGCTGAAATCAATGTACAGGATTCTGGCGTAGATGTTTTTGTGGTCCAAGTGAGTGATGACTGAGTGCAGGGTGGTGGATATTGCATCCTCTGTGGAACGGTTGGGATGGTATGCAAACTGGAGGGGGTCGAATGATGCAATCTTGAAGACCTCCCAGTCTGTATTCCTGAAGCAGTCCTGAAGTGCCGAGGCTGCACCCTCTGGCCAGATCCAAGGTGGTGTTTTATCTCTGACCTGCTGCGCTTCGAGGAGCGGTTTGTATACCGTACCAGCATGACAGAAAGGTGATCAGAGCGACCAATGGGGGTCGGGGTCGCTCTGTATGCGTCGGGAGAGTTGTGTACACCAAGTCCAACATGTTCTCTCCTCTGGTTTAAAGTCCACACATTGTTTGAGCTTGGGGGAGCACAGTCGGTGTGGTTGAAATCCCCTGCGATCACTTTCTGAAGCTGTCGGTGTTTTGTCAACAGTTCACTGATGGCGTCGTGCAGCCCACCGAGTGCGTCGTTAGCGTTAGCATTAGCGTTAGCGCCCAGGGGGATGTAAACAATCTGCTACGATCACGTTGGTGAATTCCCTCGGCAGATAGAATGGCCAGCATTTCACGATGAGGAACTGAGCCAATTGAGAGCAGTGTTTACTCCTCCACCTCCTCCACCTTCCACCTGGACTTTATCTGGTCTTTTTTTATTTCATTCACAGATGCTGAACCCAAAGGATGATGATCAGATTAATCAGCTCCATCATGTGGTGTGATGGAGAATTGCAGCTAATGTCACATTATTTTTCTGTCAGATCTTGGAGGTTCAGAGTTATGCAGTAAGTTGAGGCATCATTATGTGTCTGCTGTACAAGGTACAGCACCACATATATTATTATTCACCATACTTCTTCTTCTTTTAGTCCTAATGAACAGTCTGTACATGTTTCAGAAGATGTCCACATTAGTAAGCACAGAGCTGTGTGTGTCAGCCAGTGCTCTAGAGTTCCCCCCCCTATTGAACACACTCAGGTACTGCAGATAACATTTAATTCAGAGGATGAAGAGGCAATCCAGTTTTCTGATTGGCTGAGGCTGGTGAATTTTGTGATTGGCCGTTTCATTCATGTGAGAACATGACTGGAGCTTGTATAGGAAAACATTCACTACAAATCAATACTACAAACTACTGTAATTCCTATTAATCCTATCATTTCTGAGAAATGTAAGTATTATACTAGAAGCAGTTAAAGAGTACTATTAACATCTACTTTTTAAATTGTCTCATTAATAAAAATGTTCTAAATCTATTACACCCATTCTCAGTACTACATGAAGCACTACAAGTACCACTCCTGAAATACTGTGACTGTGTATTTGGGGTTTCATCTTTGCATTCAGGAGCTGAACAGAAGATTTTCTCTTCTCATTAAGGCTGAAGTCAGGATTTTAGAAATACTGAGGTCATGAGGTCAAAGCTTCCTTTAGACAATGTTTTTTCCTGTAACTTCCATTTTCTGTTTATCTGGATTTTTTAAACCATATAACTCATTTATCTAACAGGTCTGAACTCTCTGTGATTTGTTATTTAAATGCAGCAGTGTGTCCCAGAATTTTAATGAACCTCTGAATTTCTCTTATGACAGTTACTTAATGTAGTTCATCACTGACTACATAAATAAATGTAAAGATGATGTGACAGTGGTCAAAACCATCAAAAGGCTTAGCCAACCACAGACCGTGGATAACTGGAGGTTTGCTCTTCTGCTGAGATTTATACACAGAGCGAACTCCTGTGTATAAATCTGGTGATGCTGCAGCATATAGTCTGGCAAGGCCCTCTTCCGTTCCTGAAGGAGATCTACCAGCAGTGCTGCATTCACAGAACAATCTCCATCATCAGTGATCATCATCATCATCAACCACCCTCTCATGGCCTATTCTCCCCTTTCTTGTCTGGCAAGAGGTTCAGGAGCATCAGATGCAGATCCAGTAGGGTGCTGAACAGCTTCTTTGCACAAGAGGTGAGACTGATGAGACGGACTGTGCCCCTCCCCATCTATCCACACACCCACGCACCACACTGCTGTGAGACAGAGAATGTCATAGTCACTTTAAGTTACTATGTGTTTAGTTTTAAATACTTAAGAGTTTCTTAGTTTCTAGTTTAACAATTTTCTTTCTCTACCCACTATTTATTTTAATGTCAGAAGCTGGGGAATTCTAAATTTTAAAAACTCAAAGTGATAAAAACTTGAAAACACACACTCTGTGCATTCAAGGACCTGCCATTTGTGTGATCAGCTCTTTACCCACATTAAGTTTGATCTTTTAGTCGACGTGAGGACATATCACAGCATGCACAGTGAACAAGAGATAAAGTTTAATTACTGTTGGTTTCTGACAAAATAACAGTCACTTCCACTGAATCACAAGATATAATTAAATTTCTCCTGTGGGTGATAAGAATAAACCACCCAAAAATAACTTTTCAACATTTCTGAAAGCATCTTGAATAAAACAACCAAAAAATGTTACTCAGTATTTAGTATATTACAGGTCGCCTAGCTTCCTTGTCACCTGCAGTATGAACAGTATAGCTCAGTATAAATGATCATCGCCTGGACCTGTAATGTAACGATTATCTTTGACCTGTAGCTCAGGTCTGTGATGTATGATGATACTTGATGGAGGGACTTCAAAGCAGCTGTTTGGTTTTCATAATAAGTCACATATAATCCATATTAAATACAGAGTCCAAACCACACTGCATCACAACAAACACAATATTCATTGCTTCTCATAGACAAAGTGTTTTAAATGCTGTGAACAGGAAACAGTTTGATGTTTTGGTAAAATCTTCTTATTTCCAATGTGTGAATCACTTTCATCATCTCTCAACATTTGGCCCAAAAAACAAAGAAGCACAGTTTAAGACTCAGGAGAAATAATCTCCCAGTCCAATGCAAACTAACCAGCACACACTGTTTCCACTTCTACAATCATCTACTTACTATTGTGCTTTAAAGTTTCAGCCTTCTTACATTTACCTATCACTGAGTCCACTTGTGTCTTATACTGAACACTAGGTTCAAATCTCCTTTTGGCTTTGAGCCTTGATTTTTAGTTCATTTCCAGTGCAATACAATTATGTCCTGTAGTAAATCTGCAGAATGAGTCGTAGGACTTAAAGCTGGATCAGCTGTTGCATGAAGCGTTTCAGGCTGTGTTCATGTTCACCCTCTTTGGTTAAGGGACAGTAAAACAATCAGTGATTTCTCACTGTGGAGGAAATTTAGGGCTGCTGAGAATTCTTTCTGCCTTGAAAACCTTAGTCCTGAAACTGGAATCTAAAATATGTTGATGTGTTTGAGGTGGCATGTGATGCATTTGGATGAGTGTTCATTTGCTGTGTTTTGAGTGTAGGAGGAAAACTGTTGATGACTGTGAGGGGCAGAATAAGTTTGGAAGTTTAACTCTGCCACTTTAGACTCTCAGCTCTGATTCTTGTTTTCTGCTCCATGCAGCTCATCTACAGGACTGTATTACGTCCTAGTTGTTGAAGGATCTTAATTATTAAGCAGTGAAACTATTTCATATGAGGAAATGGTACATTCACTTTTTGAAAAAGTTTCCTTTCTTCTGTTTCTTTGTCTTTTGATGATGGTCACTAAGCTCCAAATCTACGTAGTTGTTCAAAATTCAGCCCCAGTCATATTTTCCATGATGGGCTGTGTGTGTGTGTGACTGTGTGTGTGTGAAGGTGTTTGGTGAAACTGACAAAATCATCAAACATCTTGATGGAAAAGAAGGATGAAGGAAAGTTCTCACTGCAGCAGCTGTAGAATTTTATTATTATGACTATAATTACACCACAAGAGCCAGTTTGACTCTGTCATTTCCAGGCTCTGTGTTTCCAGTTCACCATTCACCACACAATGATGTACTTATTTCTTCATGATGACTCTTGAAAGTTTTTGAAGAGAGAGGAGAAAATTTCTTCTGTCATTTTTCCTTTTTTTTCTCCACAAAACCCGTTTTAAAGATTTTCATGATTCGAAGAAAACACATTTTCTTGTTGGTCAGAGAAAATGAGGAACTGTTCCATCATTTATCCAGAAGTTTCTATAGTAATGTGATCATTATTCTGTGACTGTGACAGGATGAGTTCAGTGAATTGATGTGACTTTGTCTGTGCTCTTTCACTGCTCATTTTAATGAAGTATATATTCCCTCTCTGTATTATGATATTGGATTGTAATTCAGCTTTACCACAACACTGTCATTGTACACCTGTATGTTTTGTTCACCGTGTTGATCCATCTGTCTTCCTGTATTCATTCTCTCACTCCCTCGCTCACTACAACCACATACACTAAATACACTAAACTGTGGTAAACTGTGGAAAAGCAAATCCATTATGTGTGAAACATAATGTGGCTGGATGATGTTCAGAGGAAACAGATTTTCTGAATGAATGAGGTAATGAAGTTTATTAACAGCAGTGGAGGTGGGAGACTGGGGTTTGTATCCAGAGTCCACTCTGTGGTTAGGTTTGGTATTTACAGCTATTTAACAATACACACAAGCTAACTTGCATACGGCCTGATACAAATGTCCCACACACACATTTCATCAGAGAGACCAGCTCTCAGAAATAAGTCCAGCAGTGGAGACAGTCCAACAGGCTCCACATGTTTCTGCACTACTCTACTACTGTGCTGAGAGGAGACTGTACTGAAGCTGTCAGCTGTACCATCAGCCTCTGAGGCTGCTCTGCTCTCTGTGTCACACACTGCTACTGTACATGAAGACTGCTGTCAGCTCGGCTCAGCTCCACTCATCACTAACTTCATTTAGAGCAAACAGAGCTCTGCTGTAACAGGAAGCAGCAGAAAGTCAGAGGAGCGCAGACCTCTCTGTCATGTCAGGTGTTTTCAGGAAGGGACGTCACTTCACAGACCTTCACAACTCGAGTCAGCATCAGACGGACACACGCACAATAAACATCCACGGTAGCTGGAATTTCCCTCTCAGCTGTGAAACGATCCGTTGCCTTGAAATCCAAAGAGGAAAGCGACGGCGGGGATCCACACGGTGTGTATCCAGAAGTAAAAGCATGGTGTCCTTTTAATCAGCTGCAAAAGCTCCGCGCTCTTCCCGACGAAGCTCCGTGTCCAGCGGTTCTTTTCCAGAAGAGAAAGCGCTGCAGATGAAGCCGAGCGGAGGAAGAAATCCCAGTGTGAACGCTGCTGATGAACACAAGAGCTGGAGATTCTGTCGCTGCTTCTTCTGCTTTCACACGGACATTAACGACCCCTACCGGAACTGTTATCCAGTGAGGAAGAGACTGTGTCTGTGTGTGAGTCCTCTGTCTCTGTCTGTGTGTGTGCTCAGTATGTTGCTACTAAAGCAGCGTTTCATGGTTCAGGACTGACAGCAGGACTAATGTGGACAAGTCCAACTCATTTCATTCAGCACCACAACCATGATTTGTCACATGGAGTGAAGTGAAGCCAGTGAAGAGGAGGGAATGGGAGGAGGAAGCAACACAAAGTGTTTACTGGTCTCTGATGGGATCTTAGCCAGCAGTTTGTCTCTGTGTTATTCTGTCTCTGCACCGTTAAACATTCATACTCAGGTGGACAGTCACAGTGGACACTGTCTTTATCACATATTAAAGCTGTGTGATGTTCACTGACACTGACCATGTGTAGTTTAAACAATATGTGCAAGTTTATTTTCCTTCAGACAGAAGATGAGCTGATTAATGCAGGAAACAACATGAGTCAGACTCAAGTATCTGCCTTTATAATTCTAAATGAGCTGAGGACATCTCATATGGAAAAATTGGTGCATTAAGAAAAATATATATTTTGTGTGAATAATATTAGTTCATATTTTCCACTTTTGATATATGATGGTATTATAAACATATATATGTCTTTTCAGTCTAAAATCCTTCTAGTGTATCTACAGGAGCTGATTAGTCCCATATATACAGTGGTGTTCCAGTATATGTCAGAGTTCAGAGTGAAGACAGTCTAGTTGGTCTCATTGGATAAAGCCAGTTATCTGTGTGCAAACAAGCGTGACAGCAGATTTATTCCACTTAGTTCTATCAGAGCCACTGAAGCTGTTTCTTTTACTTTTTATTCTTCCTCGAGCTGCAGTGAGAACATCTACAGAAGAAACATTATTATTATTTACTGTCCAACACAGTAAAGTGTAAATGATGGACATTTACTCAACACAACTTTTATTTCCACTGTCACAGGATAGAAAGAACAAAGAACTTCACTAAGAGCCTTGTTTCATAATTCATTTCCAGCCCACAGTGTTTCTGTCCTCCAGCAAACCTTTGGATGTCAGTGTGTCAAGCTGATGTTGGTGAATCTGAGGCTGTGTTGACTGAGAGAAGAAGCTGTGAGATCTTTTAGACCCTGAGGAGTCACTCTGGACTGATTTGATAGATGCTCCACAAATAAAAGTGCTTCTCCACTCAACTAACTACTACTCCTCATAGGGACTGTCTGCAGGAACTGAAGCTGCTTTTGGTCAAAGAGATATTCATGTGTTCACTGTTCACTCAGGACCATTCAGCTGGGTTGGTGAATTCAGCACTAAGGACAGCAGCAGCTGTTACAGTGTGAAGTGCAGCAGCTTCAGAGTCCTTCTCACCTCACTATGGCAGCAGAGAAGCAGCTAAAGAGACGCAGCAGCCACAGATTTGTTCCATGCTGCTTACACACCAATTGTTCTCACACTTGTATGAAATAATTACTTCACTTTTTTTCTTGTAATTAATGTGACTGACTCTCAGAGACTAACAGAACATTTACCTCCAAGCAGCAGTTACTCCATCAGTATAGAGTCTCATTATTCAGTCGTGTAACAGGGCTGAGTCAGACACACTCAGCAGCAGAGGACAGTGGAATTATCTTCCCTGATCCATCCTGTCTGTCTCATCCACATCCTGTAAGACTTTCTGCTTGCCAATAATCCAACCATCATAAATGATTGTCCCTCAGTGCTTTCACTGTAAAAACAGCCTGTGTGACACCATGAGCCTCAGTGAGAACTGGACATAATGTCAAGTTGTTGCTGTTTAATGTGATAACAATTCAATTCAATTCAATTCAATTTTATTTATATAGCGCCTTCACATCAAAATTGTCTCAAAGCACTTTACAGAGACCCAGAGCCTGACCCCAGAGCAACTGGACATCCTGATAATAGGGGAATTACAGTAGTCCAGCCTAGAAGTAACAAAAGCATGGACTAATTTTTCAGCATCACTCAAGCGACAGAATGTTCCTAATCTTACTGATATTGCGCAGGTGAAAGAAGGCGGTCCTAGAGACTTGTTTTATATGTGAGTTAAAGGACAGATCCTGATCAAAAATAACTCCAAGGTTCCTCACAGTCGTACTGGAGGCTAAATTAATGCCATCCAGAGTAACTATATGATTAGATAAACTGTTTCTGAGGTGTTTGGGACCAAACAAAATAACCTCAGTTTTGTCTGAATTCAGAAGAAGAAAGTTACAGGTCATCCAGGCCTTTATGTCTTTAAGACATGCCTGAAGTATGGTTAACTGATCTGTTTCTGTCTGGTTTCATAGATAAATATAGCTGGGTATCATCCGCATAGCAATGGAATTTATTCCATGCTTCCTGATAATATTGCCTAGGGGAAGCATGTATAAGGTGAACAGTATCGGTCCAAGCACAGAACCCTGTGGAACTCCATGACTTACTCTGGTATATATGGAGGGATCATCATTAACATGAACAAACTGGTATCTATCTGATAGATATGATTTAAAACCAGCCTAGTGCTGTTCCTTTAATCCCAATAACATGTTCCAATCTATCCAATAGGATATTATGATCAATGGTGTCAAATGCAGCACTAAGATCTAGCAGGACAAGTATAGAGACGAGTCCATTATCTGATGCTATAAGAAGGTCGTTGGTAACTTTCACCAGTGCTGTCTCTGTGCTATGATGAACTCTAAATCCTGACTGAAAAACTTCAAACAAACTGTTCCTATGTAGATGGTCGCACAACTGAGTTGCAACAGCCTTTTCAAGAATTTTAGAATTAAAGGGAGATTGATATAGGTCTATAGTTTGCCAAAAATGTCAGAGTCCAGAGAAGGCTTTTTAAGTAAAGGTTTGATAACTGCAACCTTAAAAGCCTGTGGGACATATCCTGTAACCAACGAGAGATTTATCTGATCTAATATGTGAGTGCTAATCAAAGGCAACACATCTTTAAGAAGTCTGGTCGGGATAGGATCCAAAAGACATGTTGATGATTTAGATTTAGAAACTATTGAAGTCAATTCAGCTAGATCTATGGAGAGAAACAGTCTAACGACAAATCAGGACTGGCAGACATTTCTAAAGATGTTGTTCTAGACATACCTACATCATTAACAGTTGTAGGCAGGATGAGATGGATTCTGTCTCTAATGTCTACTATTTTGTTGCTAAAGAAGCTCATAAAGTCATTACTAGTGAGAGCTAGAGGGATGGATGGCACAACAGAGCTATGGCTCTTGTCAGCCTGGCTACAGTGCTGAAAAAAGAAACCTAGGGTTGTTCTTGCTTTCCTCTATTAATGATGAGTAATAGGCAGTTCTTGCCTTTACGAAGGGCTTTTTTTATACGCTATAAAGCTGTCTTTCCAGGCTAGGCGGAATTCCTCTAAATTAGTGGATAACCATTTCCTTTCCAGCTTTCGTGATATCTGCTTTAAAGTACGTGATTTGTGAATTGTACCATGGAGCTAGCTTCCTCTGATTACTGACCTTCTTTTCAAAGGCAACAGAGTCAAGGGTTGAACGTAATGAAGCAGCAGTATTATCAACTAGATAGTCTATATCTGCTGGAGTAACGCTTTAGGCCATTGCCCTCTGTAAACTGGCACATGGCAGCGGAGATAATAAAGATGGAATAGCTTCCTTATATTTGATAACAGCATTTTCAGACAGAAATCTACAGTAGTTAATTTTTTTCTCAGATGCTGTGCAGTTCATTATTGTAAATTCAAATGTTACTAAAGAATGATCAGATAAAACAGGGTTCTGAGGGAATACTGTCAAATATTCAGCTTCTATGCCATAGGTTAGTACAAGATCAAGGGTGTGATTAAAACAGTGAGTTGGTTTGTTAACATTTTGTAAAAGCCAATTGAGTCTAATACTGAATAGAAAGCAGTCTTAAGGCTGTCATTGTGGGTATCGATTATGAATATAAAGTCGCCTAATAATAGTACTGGTTTTAAATCAGATCTTCCAATTTGGACAAAACTGGTAGGCAGCAGGTGGAGGCTTTCAGCAAATAGTACTGGTTTTTCGGCTTTGGATGTGAGAGGCTGAGGATAAGGCTTAAATGTACTATATTTCTGTGGTAGATTAATTAATAAACTTGAGTGGTAGATTGTTGCCTCGCCTCCTGCCTCAGCCTCGAGGAATGTGATAATTAATATGACTAGCAGGGGTTGACTCATTTAGACTGACATACTCTTCCTCCTGCAGCCAGGTCTCAGTCAGACAGAATAAATCAATCTGCTGATCCATTATCAAATCATTCACTAACAGAGATTTAGACAAGAGAGATCTAATGTTTAATAGCCCACATCTGATTGTGGTGTTTTTAGGTTCAGATGCTTTTGTAGTATAAATTTTTTTGAGGTTTTTATGAGTAACACCTCTTGCATTTTTTAATTTATGCACTTTTTGTTGACGGGAGCAGACACAGTCTCTATAGGATAAAGGGAATCATTAGAATGGTAGGAATAGTAAGAATCATGAGAATCATGGGTGGGTGACAGTTTAGAGAAACTGCAGAGAAGCGTGTAGGACTGCAACTCTGCATCCTGGTCTCAACTCTGGGTTGTCATGACTTTGGTTTTCTAATGAAATCTGTCATATTTCTAGATATGAGAGCTGCACCATCCAAAGTTGATGGATGCCGCCTCTCCTAATCAGACCAGGTTTTCCCAAAAGTTTTCCAGTTATCAATGAAGGCCACGTCGTTTGCTGGACACCACCTAGACAGCCAGCGACTGAATGAAGACATACGGCCAAACATGTCATCACTGGTCAAATCGGGCAGGGTCCAGAGAACACTACAGAGTCCGACATTGTTTTGGCAAAGTTACACACCGACTCCATTAATTTTAGTGACCTCCGATTGGCGCAATCGGGTGTCATTACCGCCGACGTGAATAACGATCTTACCAAATCTACGTTTATCCTTAGCCAGCAGTTTTTAAATACGATTCAACGCCGCCCGCTCTGGCCCCCAGGGATGCATTTAACTATGGTCGTTGGAGTTCTAACTTCATATTTCGCAAATGGAGCTGCCAATAACCAGAGTTTTTTCCTCAGCGTGTGTCGCTGATTGAGGGAAAATCTGTTTGAAACATGAAGCGGTTGATGGTGAACCACGGGCTGTTGTTTCATGCTATGTTTTCCTTAGGACTGCCACCCAGCCGCTTCTGACTTCCCGGCTGCTCCAAGCTGCGCACGAGGAACGGCTGACAGGAGGCTAACGTAGGACGGCTGGCTGGCCAGCTGGATTTGGCTGGTCCGTGATCACAGGGGGACTGACTAGTTCCCAGCTGCTGCAGGGCGATTATTCAAGGAAAAGGGAAGCCGAGCCTCTACTTCCCAAGTCCTGCCTCCCAATGCATGCTGCTACAAATGCTACATTTATTACACATACCATTATAGCTAAAGGAGGCAGAGGAGTAACTAAACATCTCACACACCACCGTGCAGAGAGAGGAGAGACAGCAGGGAGAGACAGCAGGAGAGAAAGCCATTGCTAACACTAAGCTTAGCGGACCAGAGATAGAGTGATTAGAGTGTAAGTTGTTTGGATTCTTTGTTTCTGTGGTTTGTTTGTATTCATTATTTTGATAGTGAGATTGACTGCCCTGTCCTGATGTGTTTCCCTTATTTTATAATTCCCTGTGTATTTAAGTATCTGTGTTTCCTTCATTCCTCTGTGTTTCCTCATGCTTCTTCTTAGTTCCTGACTAATGTTTTACTAGCAGCAGGAATATTCATGTTTTATACTTTGATGTACCTCTCCTACAGCACGTTATTGAGATCCATTTTAAATAACTGGACAGACAAGCACCTTTGATTATTTTATTACATACATCAAGCTTGTCTGAAGTCCCACAGTGACAGAACTTTAACACCATTATGGTTCATCTATCTCTCTCATTCAAGACATACAAATATGAAACTGGCTGAAATAGTAAGGATATGTTATCTACACTAATGTGGAAGCCTGAATGTTTGTGTTGAAGACGCCACCGCTATGGAAATGGAGAATTGTAGTTTCATCGGAGTTCTGAAATGATTCAGCTGATCAATAATCAATAATAATGAAAACATCAACAACGGCAGAGTGTGTGTGTTCACACTGGAGTCATGAGGAGGTTTCAAGGTCATAGCAACATTTCAGCATGTGAACTTCTAGTCTGACTGAGACTCCATTCAACCAGTCACACAAACTTTGCGTATGCAGATGATTTTCTTCCATCTGTTGGTAAATGTCAGCAGTTTTAATGATTTTGTTCTTCTGGTTGGCTGAATGGAGAAACTGGGTTTATTATGAGTGTTTTACAGTTGGACGGAGTTTGTTTAAATCAGAAGGAGGTTTGAAACAGTCGCCCCAAACTGGGAAATATCAGCTTGGAAATTTACCACGAGTAAAGAGATGACTGTCTGTTTATGACA
This sequence comes from Toxotes chatareus, assembly GCA_016801885.1. NCBI lineage: Eukaryota > Metazoa > Chordata > Actinopteri > Toxotidae > Toxotes > Toxotes chatareus. Next base: position 86,545 of record JAFBJY010000399.1, on the reverse strand, counting down.
TTCGTGTGTGTGTGTGTGTGTGTGTGTGTGTGTGTGTGTGTATGTAAAGGAGGAAAAAAAGTATGGCCAGGTCTAAAAAGGCAGATCAGTGAAAAATAAGAAGTCCTGATGAACTTTTCTAGACATTAAACTATAGTGGAATAACAGGATATGGTCTGTAACAGACATGGACTCATGGGCTTCCTTCTCAGAGCAGGAGGAGAGCTGATATTTCTACAAGAACAAATGGTGGAAGGAGAGGGGGTTTCAGTTGCTGTGCAGATGAATGGTTTAATATTTTCTCTCAGATGAAGGTAGAAAGATATTAACAAGCACAGTATGGATGTGAATTCAGCACATCATAGATCAGTCTTGAGACAGAGAGGAGGGAGCCCTCCCACCTAAAAGCTTGATCTGTGTAGGGACCATGAGATCCAGACCAAAGCTCAGAGGGGTGAGATGAGGATCTCTAACCGTCCATGACTTCTCCATGTGTCAGAGCTCAGCACTCATGATCACCATCATTATTCACCTCTTCTGTAAAAGGTAAAAATGTACATTTTGAGGCAATATTGTGTCCTTAGAGCAAAGGGTTTGTCCACATCCTTGTGTTAACTCCAATTAATGAAGCACCCCCACTGCACACGCTCTACTAAACTTTTTTTGGCCAAAAGCGCTGTCGACACCCTGTAATGATATTAGCAGGCCAGGTGTCGTTAACGTGAGCTCAGGAGGCTAATGTGCGCCGTCCTGGCCTGAAGCAAAAGCTGGATTTTCTGCTCTAGCTCCACAAACTTGTGACATAGATGGAAGTAAAGCTGTCCTGGCATGCAGCAGGCGATTCAAGGGCCATCATGATTTCAGGACAGTGTTGCAGCACTGAGCTGATAATATCCACTCATCCTAAGGGAATTTCTGACAAAATAACATCAACTTCTCAAAGATAATGGTCTAATTTTGTCAAGGCCTTTAAAAATTATCAACCAGTCGAGGAGAAGATGACTCTGAGGATGAGGTACTGGTAAATATCAATGATGTCTTGCAAAACAGTGTTGGGTGATGATAAAGACGGATGATGTGACATTTTGCCACCACATCAGATGCTGCATCACACACATTAAACCTGTTTCTATGTACTGATGTTGATATGGATTCTGTCAAGACCAGAAATGAAAGGCATGTTGTAGCGTTGGCAAAATGCATGTTTTATGAACACAGTTAGCTGTTCGACAGTGGCCGAGAGACTGTGGATGGTTGGCCAAAAGAAAGCTGATAGTCCGCACTACAAGATGGAATTTCTTTTTATGATGCCCCTGCTCAATCTGGTGAGAGATCCTCAGAATGAGCTTTGAACACCATATCATCCAAGTTTGGGTTAAAGTCATTACAGAAAGAGTTCCTCAGGGAGTACTGATGACAATGAAGCCACTAACAGTAGCCCTAGACATTCTTCAGGGAGGACAACTGTTTCCATGGTACTCTTTACCCACGCTTGAGACATTGGGGCAAGACCCTGGGGCTGAAGGTGGCGGGGGGGGGGGGGGGGTTTTTTTTTTGGGGGGGGGGGGGGGGGGGGGTTTTTTTTGGGCCCCAAAAATTTTAAAAAAAAAAAAAAGGGGGGGGGGAAAAAAATTTTAAAAAAAACCCGGGGTTTTAAAAAATTTTCAAAAAATTTTTGTTTTTTGGGGGGGTTTTTTTTTGGGGGTTTTTTTCCCCTTTTCCCCCCCAAAAGGAAAAAATTTTTTGGGGGGGGGGGAAAAAAGGAAAAAAAAAAAGGGGGAAAAAAAAAAAAAAAATTTTTTTTTAAAAAATTTTTTTGGAAAAAAATTTTTTTTTTTTCCCCAAAAAGGTTTTTTTTTTTTTCCCTTTTTTTTTTGGGGGGGCCCCTTTTTTTAATTTTTTTTCCCCTTTTTTTTTTTTTGGGTTTCCCTTTTTTTCCCCCCCTTTTTTTTTCCCCCCCCCGGGGGGGGCCCCCCCCAAACCCCTTTTTTTCCCCCCCGTTTTATTTTTTGGGTTTTTTTTTTTCCCCCAAAATTTTTAAAAAAAATTTTTCCGGGGGTTTTTTGGTTTCCCCGGTTTTTTCCCCCCCAAACCCCCCCCCCTTTTTTTTAAAAATTTTTTCCCCCCCCCCCCCCCCCCCTTTTTTTTTTTTGGGGGCCCCCTTTTGGGGGGCCCCCCCCCTTTTTTGGGTTTGTTTCCGGGAAAAGGGGTTTTTTTTTTTTTTTTTTTTTCCCCCCCCCGGGGAAAACCGGTTCCCCCCCAAATTTTTTGGGGGGCCCCCAAAAAAAACCCCCCGGGGGGGACCCCCCCAAAAACCCGGCTTTTTTGGGGGGCCCCCCCCGGGGACCCGGGGGGAAAGGAAAAAAAGGGGGGGTTTTTCCCCTTTGGGGGGTTTTTTGGGCCCCCTTTTTTCCCCCCTTCCCCGGGGGGGGGCCCCCCCCCCCCCTTTTGGGAAAAATTTCCCAAAAAAAAGGGGGGTTTTTTTTTTTAAAAAAATTTTTTTTCCCCCCGGGGGGGGGGGGCCCCGGGGGCCCCCCCCCGGGGCCCCCGGTTTTTTTTTTTTTTTTGGGGGGGCCCCCCAAAAGGGGGAAGGGGGGGTTTTCCCCGGGGTTTGGCCCCCCGGGGGGGGGGGGCCCCCCCCTTTGGGGTTTTTTTCCCTCCCCCCTTTGGGGGTTTTTTTTAACCTTTAAAATTTTAAAAAGGGGAAAAGGGGGGGCCCCCCTTTTTGGGGGGGGCCCCCGGGGGGGGCCCCCCGGGGCCCCCCCCCCCCCCCCAAAAAACCCCCCCCCAAAGGGGGGTTTCCCTTTTTTTTTAAAAAATTTTTTTTCCTTTTGGGGGGGGGGGGGCCCTTTTTTTTGGGGGGGGGCCCCCCCAAAAAGGGGGGCCCCCCCTTTTTTTTCCCCCCCGGGGTTTTTTTTCCCCCCCTCCGGGGGGGGGGGGGGGCCCCCCCCCCCCCCCCCGGGGGGGGCCCCCCAAAAAGGGGGGGCCCCCCCCCTTTTTAAAAAAAGGGCCCCCGGGTTTTTTTTAAAAATTTTTTTTCCCCCCGGGGTTAATTTTCCCCCCCCCCCCCCCCAAACCCGGCCAACCCCCCGGGGGCCCCCCCCCCGGGGGGGTTTTGGGGGGCCCCCGGGTTCCCCCCCTTTTTTGGCGGGGGGCCCCCCCCCCTTTTTTTGGTTTTTTTTCCCCCCTTCCCCAAAATTTGCCCCCCCCCAAATTTTTTAAAAAGGGGCCCCCCCAAGTTTTTTGGGGTTTTAAAATTTTTTTTTTTCCCCCCGGGGGGGGGTTTTTTTAAAAAGGGGCCCTTTTTTTTGGGGGGGTTTTTTTTTTTTTGGGGGGGGCCCAAAAAGGGAAAAAAAGGGGGGGGAAAAACCCCCCCCCCTTTTTTAAAAAAAATTTTTTTCCCCCCCCCCCCCCTTTTTTTTTCCCCCCTTTTTCCCCCTTTTTCCCTTTTTTCCCCCTTTTTGTTTCCGGGGGTTTTTTTTTTTTTCCCAAAAAAACCCGGGGGGGGAAGGGGGGGAAAAATTTTTGGCCGGGTTTCCCAAAAAACCCCCCCCCTTTTTTTTTTGGGGGGGGGGGTTTTTTTAAAAAATGGGCCCCCAAAAAAAAAAACCCCCCCCCCCCTTTTTTTTCGGGCCCCCCCCCCCCCTTTTTTTTTTCCCCCCGGGGCCCCCGGCCCTTTTCCCCCCCCCCCCCAAAAAATTTCCCCCCTTTTGGGGGTTTTTCCCCCCCCCCGGGGGGGGGGTTTGGGGGGGGGGGGGTTTTTTTTGGGGGGGGGGGGGGAAAAAGGGGCTTTTTTTGGGGGGGCCCCTTTGGGTTTTTTTTTTTTGGGGGGGTTTGCCGGGGGGGCCCCGGAGGGGGGGGGTTTTTTTTGGGCCCCTTTTTTTTTTTTAAAAATTTTTTTTTTTTTTGGGGGGGGGTTTTTTTTTTTTTTTTTTTTTTTTGGGGGGCCCTTTTTTGGGGGGGGGGGGCCCCCCCCCCCCCCCCCCCCCCGGGGTTTCCCCCAAACCCCCGGGGGGGGGGTTTTTTTTTTTCCCCCTTTTTTTCCCCCTTTTGGGTTTTTGGGCCCCCGGGGTTTTCCCCGGTTCCCCCCCCCCCCCGGGTTTTTTTTCCCCCCCCCTTTTTTTTTTTTTCCCCCCCAAAACCTTTTTTTCCCTTTCCCCCTTTTTCCCCCCCCTTTTTGGCCCCCCCCCCCCCAAACCCCCCCCCCTTTTCCAACCCCCCCCAAACCCCCCTTCCCCCCAAAAATTTTTTTTTTTTTCCCCCTTTTCCCCCCCCAAGAAAAAAAGGGGGGGAAAAAGGGGGGTTTGGGTTTTATTTTTTAAAAAAAAAAAAAAATTTTTTCCCCCCTTTTTTTTTTAAAAAAAAACCCCCCCCCCCCCCTTTTTTTTTCCCAAAGGGCCAAAGGGGGGGGGGGGAAAAAAGGGGGGGAAAACCCCCCCCCTTTTTGGGAAAAAAAAAAAAAAGGGGGGGGGCCCCCCCCCCTTTTTTTTTTTTTTTTCCCCTGGGGGGAAAAAAAAAACCCAAAAAAAAAAAGGGGGGAAAAAAAAAAAAAACCCTTTAAAAAAAAAAAAAAAAAATTTTAAAGGGTTTTAAAAGGGGGGGGAAATTTCCCCGGGGGTTTGGTTTTTGGGGGTTGGCCAAATACCTTTTTTTTTTCCCCCCTTTTTTTTTTGGGGGGGGTTTTTTTATTTTTTTAAAAATTTTGGGGGGGGTTTGGCCCTTGGGGGTTTTTTTGGTTTTTTTTTCCCAAAAAAGAAATTTTTTTTTTTTTTTTTTTTTTTCCCCCCCCCCCCCAAACCCCCAAAAAGGTTTTTTTTTTTAAATTTTTTTTTTTTTTTTGAATTGTTTTTTTTTTCCCCTTTTTTTTTCCCCCCCCTTTTTTTTCCCCCAAAAATTTTTTTTTTTCCCCCCCCTTTTTTTCCCCCCCCCCCGGGGGGGGCCCTTCCCCCAAAATTTTGGCTCCCCCCAAAAACCCCCCCTTTTTTTTTTCCCCCCAAGAAAAAGGGGGGGTTTTTTTTTTGGGGGCCCTTTTTTAAAAAAAAGGGGGGCCCCCCCGGGGGGGTTTTTTTTAATTTTTTTTTTTTTCCCCCCCCCCAAAAAAAACCCCCCTTTTTTTTTTTTTAAAAAAAAAAAAAAAAACCCCTTTTTTCCCCCCCCCGGGGGGGGGCCGGGGGGGAAAAAAAAAAAATTTTTGGGGGAAAAAAAAAAAAAATTTTTTTCCCCCAAAAAATTTAAAAAAAAAAGGGGAAAAGATAAAAAAAAAATTTTTTTTTTAAAAAAAAAAAAAAAAGGGGGGGGGGGGGGTTTTTTTTTTTTTGGGGGGGTAAAATTTTTTTAAAAATTTTTTTTTGGTTTTTTTTTTTTTTAAAAAAAAAAAATTTTTTTTAAAAAATTTTTTTTTTTTAAAAAAAAAAAAAAAAAAAATTTTTTTTGGGGTTTTTTTAAAAAAAAAAAAAAAAGGGGCAAAAAAAAATTTTTGGGTTTTAAAAAAAGGGGGTTTTTTTTTTTTTTTGGGGGGGGTTTTTTCCCAAAAAGGTTGAAAAAGAAAAAGGGGGTTTTTAAAAAACCCCCTTTTTTCTTTTTTTTGGGGGGTTTTTTTTTTTTTCCCCGCCCCCCTTTTTGGGGGGGGGAAAATTTACCTAAAAACCCCCCCAAAATTTTCCCCCTGGGGGGGCCCCCCCCTTTTTTTTAAAAAAAAAACCAAAAAAAAAAAAATTTTTTTAAAAAAAGGGGGGGTTTTTTTTTTTTTCCCCAAAAAATTTTTAAAAAATTTTTTGGGGGTTTTTTTTAAAAAAATTTTTTTTTTTTTTAAAAAAAAAAAAATTTTTTTTTCCCCAAATTTTAAAATTTCCCAAAAAAAAAAATTTTTTTTTTTAAAATTTTTTAAAAAAAAAAATTTTTTAAAATTTTTGGGGAAAAAGGGGGGGTTTTTTAAAAAAAACCCCCCCCGGGGGGGGGCCTTCCCCCCCCCTTTTTTTTCCCCCCGGGCCCCCCCAAAAAAAAAAAAAAAAAAAAAACCCCTTCTTTTTTTTTTTTTTTTTTTTTTAAACCCTTTTTTTTTTTTCCCCCTTTTTTTTGGGGGGGAAAAACCCCCCAAAAATTTTTTAAAAAACCCCCCGGGGGGAAAAATTTAAAAAAAAAAGGGGGGCCCCCTTTTAAAAAAGGGGGGGGTTTTGGGGGTTTTTTTGGGGGGGGGTTTTTTTTTTTCCCCTTTTTTTTTAAAAATTTTTTTAAAAAAAAAAAATTTGGGAAAACCCCTTTTTTTTTTTTTGGGGAAAAAAAAAAAAAATTTTTTTTATTTTTGGGGGTTTTTAAAAAAAAAAAATTTTTGGGGGCCCCCCCCCCCTTTTTTTTGGGAATGGGGGTTTTTTCCCCCAAAAAAAAAAGGGGGGGGTTTTTTTGGGGGGGCCCGGGCCCCCTTTTTTTTAAAAAAAAAAAAAACCCCCCCCCCCGGGGGGGCCCTTTTTTTTCCCCCCCCCAAAAAGGGGGGGGGGGGGGGGAAAAAATTTTTTTTTCCCCCAAAAAAAAACCCCCCCCTTTTTTTTTTTAAAAAAAAAAAAAAAAAAAAAAAAACCCCCCAAAAAAAAAAGGGGGGTTTTGAAAAAATTTTTTAGGGGGGGGTTTTTTAAGGGGGGGGGAAAACCAAAAGGGGGGGGGGCCCTTTTTGGGGGGGCCCCCCAGGTCCCCCAAATTTTTTTTCCCCCCCAAAAAACCCCCCGGGGGTTTAAGGGAAAATTTTTGGGGCCCCCCTTTAAAAAAAATTTTTTTAGGGGTTTTTTTGGGTTTTTAAAAACCCCCCGGGGGGGTTTTTTTCCCCAAAAAAAAAAAGGGGGGGGGGGAAAAAAACCTTTTAAAAAAGGGGGGAAAAACCCCCAAAAAAGGGGGGGGAAAAAAATTTTTCCCCCCGGTTGGGGGGAAAAAAAAAGGGGGGGGGAAAAAGGGGGGGGGGCCCCCCCCCCCCCCAAAAAGGGGTTTTTGGGGGCCCCCCCCCCCTTTTTGGGTTTTTTTTTTTAAAAAAAATTTTTTTTGGGGCCCACCCCCTTTTTTTTTCCCCAAAAAAACCCGGCCCCCGGGGGGGGGGGGGTTTTTTTTGGGGGGGGGGCCCCCCAAAAGGGGGGGCCCGGGGGGCCCAAAACCCCCCAAGGGGGGGGAAAAAAAACCCCCCGGGGGGGAAAATTCCCCCCCCCTTTTTGGGGGGGGTTTTTTAAAAAATTTTTTTGGGGGGCCGGGGGGGTTTGGGGCCCGGGGAAAAAAAGGGGGTTTTCCCCGGGGAAAGGGGTTCCCCCCTTTTTTTTTTTTTAAAAAAAAATTTTTGGGGTTGGGGGGGGAAAAAGGGGGAAAAAATTTTTGTTTTTAAAAAAAAAATTTTTTAACCCAAAAAAAAAAAAAGGGGGGGGAAAAAAAAAAAAAAGGGGGGGGGGGTTGGGGGGGTTTTTTTTTTGGGGGGGGGAAAAGGGAAAAGGGGGGGTTTTTGGGGGGGTTTTGGCCAAAAAAAAAATTTTTGGGGAAAAAAAAAAAAAGGGGGAAAAAAAAGGGGGGGGGAAAAAAAAAAGGGGGGAAAAGGGGGGGGCCCCCCAAAAAACCCAAATTTTTTTTTTTTTAACCAAAAAAGGGGGTTTGGGGGGAAAAAACCCCCCCCCTTTTTTCCCCTTTTTTTTTAAAAAAATTTTTTTTTTGGGGGGGGGGCCCCCCCCCCAAAATTTCCCATTTTTTCCGGGGGGGGGCCCCAGGTTTCCCCTTGGGGGGTTTTTTAAAAAATTTTTTTTAAAAAAAAAAAAAATTTTTTTTTTTTTTTTAAAAAAAATTTTTTTTAAAAGGGGGAAAAAAAGGATTTAAAAAGGGGAAAAAAAAGGGGTTAAAAAAAAAAAGGGGGGGGGGGGGGGGGGGCCCCCCTTTTCCCCAAAAACCCCTTCCCCAAAAAAAAACCCCAAAAATTTTTAAAAAAAATTTTAAAACCCCAAAAAAAAAAAACCAGAAAAAAAAAAAAAAATTTTTTTTTTTTAAAAAATTTTTTAAAAAAAAATTTTTTTTTTCCCTTTTTTTTTTTCCCCCCCTTTTTAAACGGGTTTTTTTTTTTTTAAAAAAACCCGGGCAGGCCCTTTTCCCCAACTTTCTGGAAGAAAATTCTTTTAAACCTTTGGCTGATCTTTTAAAGCCCCACAGAATATTGACCCTCACTACTTGGGTAAGCAGATTTAAAGGTAATGGTAATGTTTTGTTTTTGAGACAGGTAATATCCAAAGGAGGGATATATTTTTAAGGGCTGGACTTTAGATTTTATTTGCCTTATACTTGTGTGTGTGTGTGTGTTTAATTAAGTGCCCTTTAAGAAAGGGGTGTAAAACCCCCCTCTCCAAGTCTAACAAAACACTGTCAGTCTAAAACACTTTAAGAGACACAAGTGATTTGGATTGGCCCCCTTTGATGGACAGTGTGCCTACTTGTATACAACTAGATTTTAATCATTATTTATTAACAAATTTAAAAATTTCAAGAAATTTTTATGTAAAGGTATTAGATGAATGTATTTCTTACAACATAGATCTAACTGACGGGAGCCCTAAATTTAAATAACTTTTGGTTATACCCTACTCTGGGAACCGTTTTTTCCCACAATGTTTTTGGGCCTTTTTTTTTTTAAATGAATTTGGGATTTTCCCAGAGTGTAGCGGGGATAAAGGTTTAACGGTCCCAGCCTTTTGTCAAACGTAATGTTACAGACGAAATAAAATTAAACCCAATTCCCTTTAATTTTTTCCCCACCCCGGGTAGTTTTACTCCCCCCCCGAAAAAAAGTTTTGTCCTGGGCCCCTGCTCTGTTGTCTCCTCCCCTTCCTTCTAAAAATTTTTTTTTGGTGCCCGGGACTTGTTTTTTTTAAAAACCCTAACCCTATTGGAGTTGTCCCTCCGCCATTTGAGGAAGAAACAAGGGGTGTGGACCAAACCTTTTTTTTAAAAAAGGGGGGTTATTGAAATTAAAATTAGAATATTTTTAAAAACTTGTGGTTTTGTTTAATTCTGAGTCATTCTTTGAATATATATTAGTTCAGTGTATTAAATCATTTTGTCTTAAAAGGCTACGGGGGGCCGGGGGGCCCTAGGGGGCTTGGGCCCTTATAATTTCCCCCCTTTCCCCCCTATCGCCCGGCGCTGCTCCTTTCTCTTTCCCCCACAAAGAGGAGAAAAAAACTTTCTTTTTTCTCTGCTTTCTACTCTTCTTTTTCTTTCCCCCCAAAGAGAGAAAAAATCCTCTACAGTGTTACTACAATAAAGGAATCCCGAAGAGAAAAAAAGGGAACAAAATATTTAGAAAAGAACGGGGGAACGGAAAAAGAAAAGAGAACAGAATTTTTGAGAATAGAACATAGAACAGACCTGGGGAAAAGAACATAAAACAGAAAAACGGGGGAATGGGAAGTAACAACAAAAGGGGGAAGAACAGAATGCTGAAAGAAGAGAACACAGATCAGAATGCTAGGGAATAAAACTAGAATATTTAAAATAGAATTTGGGAAGAGAATCTGTATAATAAAACATGGGAATTTCCCCCAGAAGAAAAGCAGAACAGAATGTTGTAAAAAGGGAACAAAGAACGGAATGCTGGGGAAAGGGGGAAGAAAAACGGGAATGCTGTCAATAGAATTAGAACAGAATGCGGGAAAAGGGGGCGTGAACAAAATATTATAAAAAGGGGAATGCAGAACAGAATACTGAGTATGGGGGGAAAAACAGAATTTTGTAGAATAAAACGGAAAACAGAATACTGTAAAACCCAAGGGGGGAAACAGAATACTGTGGAATGGGCGTAAAACAAAATGCTGTGAAGAGAACAAAACGAAGGGGCTTTTAAAGGGAATACTATAAAATAGAACTTGGGGAAAAATACTGTATAATGGGCATAGAATCCCGTAAAAAAAACCCCCAAAAGAGAAGGGGGCTGTAGAATAAAACAAGAACAGAATTCTGTAGAATAGAACATAAGAACACAAAAAAAATTTAAAAGGGGAAATCCCAAATAGAATGTAGAACCTGTAAAGGGAAAATTGAACAAAACGTAGAACGGGAATACTGTGAATAAAACTTGAGGGGAATTTCGTAGAATAAAACTAAAACGGAATACTGTGAATAGAACAAATGGAAATGCTGGGAAAGGAAGGGAGAACAGAATGCTGTAAAAGAGAACACAGAACAGAATGTTGTGGGAACAAAATGTAGAACAGAATGCGGGGGAAAAAACGTGGAACAGAATGCTGGGGGAAATAAAACGTAAAACAGAATGCGGGGAATAGAAAAACAGAACAGGTGGGGAATAGAACGCAGGAACAGAATCCTTGAAAAAACGCAGAACAGAAGTTGGGAATAAAAACATAAACCTGAAAAAAATAACTTAAAAGGGGGAATCCCGTAAATAGAATGAGAATTGGAAGGGGGCGGAAAGAAGGGGGGGGGAAAAAATACTGTAAAAGGGGGAAGAGGAAGGAATATGTAAAATAAAACTTAAGAACGGAATACTGTGAATAAAAGGCAGAACAGAATACGGGGGGGAATGGGAAGGGGGGAAGGGGAATGTTGGAAGGGGCAAAGAACAAAAATTTTGTAAAAGAAAACACGGGGCCAGAATGTTGTAGAACAAAACGAAAACAGAATGCTGTAGAATAAAAAATAAAACAGAATGCGGGAAAATAAAACATAGAACAGAATAGAATGGGAAGGCAGGAACAAAATATTGGAAAAAAGCAGGAACAAAAATTCGGGGGGGAATAAAAATATGGGGAATTTGGGGGGGGAATAAAACGAAAAGGAATGGAATACTGTAGAATAGGGAAAAAGGGGAAATGCTGGGAACAGAAAAAAAAAGGAATGCGGGGGGGAAGGGGGCGAGAACAAATGCTGTAGAAGAAAACCCACAGATGAAAAAGGGAATAAAATTTAGAATCGTAAAATAGAACTTAAAAGAAATACTGTATAATAGAAAAAGAATATTTAAAAAGAGAAGGCAGAACAGAATGCTGTAGAATAAATGTAAAAACACTGAAAAATAAAAATTAAAAGGAATACTGTAAATAAATGAAAGAATCCGTAGAAAGGGGGGGAACAGAATTGTAAGAAGGAAGAACGGGGAATATTATAATAAAAACGTGAAAGGGAAATGGGAATAGAATGTAAAAGGAATGCTGTAGAAGAAAACTTAAAACAAAATGCTGAAAAGGGGCTGTTTTTTTTAAAAATACTTGCTTTCTATACCTATCTATATTTTTACCTTTACGGGGGCACTGAAATATGGGGATTTTGGGGGATTTCCTGAGTTGTTTACCTGATAGACACCCAAGTTGTTTTTTTATCACTCTTTGTCTAAATTCGGAACCCTTGGGGAGAAAATTTTTAAAGCATGTGGGGAGAAAAAACGAGAAAAAATTTTGGCGGACATTTTTTAAAAATTAATAATGAAACTTCCTGACACCATTAGATAACAAAATATGGCCAAGGTACATCCGACGGGGGGGGCCCTAAACTCACCCAGGAGAAAAAGACACCTTTTAACTCAGACCTGTCAGTACCTGAAAATAAGATTTAGTGGAAAGTGGTTGACCCCGAAAAAAACGGGGCTAATATTAATTATGGGAAATGGGAAGGGAACCCCAAACATGTCAAAAACACGAACATGTCCCTGGGGAACAGGGGGCAACCCACCAATAAAAATGATGTACATTTGACTGGTTTCAGTTGTTCCCAGGACTGCTCATGCTCTTGAACTCTGTATTGAGGAATAAAGCACCCGACTCTTCTCTGATCCCCAAACCTCTGATTGACTCTTGCTTTTTACTCTGACAAAGATCTAAAAACCCCAAAATTCTACAGGAGAAAAAAGAGTAAAAAGAAAAAGGGGTGGGCCCCAGCTGGGCCTGAGCCTGTTCAACGGGCCCATTGACAGGGTTCAGCCACCCAGCCCAAAAAAACCCCACATCAAGGAAAAACCCAAAATAAAACGAGAACGGAATCCGAGAATGGGGCCAGAACAGAATTTAGAATAAAACAAAACAAATTTGAAAATTTAGAACATAAAAGGGGAATGCTGTGGAATGGGAAGAAAACAGAATGCTGTAAAAAGAGAAAACAGAATGCTGGGGAATAGAAGGGAAGGAATGCTGAGAAAGGAAGAACAGAATGCTGTAAAAAAGGGGAAGGCGGGAATGCTGTAGAACAGGAAAGAAAGAATACTGTAGAATAAAACAGAACAGAATACTGTAGCACAAAACGAAGGGGAAATTGCTGGGGGAAAAAAACGAAACGGAATGCTGTAGAATAAAACGTAAAAACAGAATGTGAAAATAAAAATGTAAAAAGGAATGCTGGGGAAAAAGGCGTGGGAACCCAGAATCAGAACAAAAGCAGGAACAGAATACTGTGAATAAAACTGGAACAGAATACTGTGCACAAAAGGGGAAAAGGGGAATGCTGTAGAATAAAACGGGAACAAAATGCTGAAAGGTACCGAACAAAAATGCTTAGAATAAATAAAACAGAATCTGTAGAATAGAATGGAAAAGGAATGCTGTGGAAAAGGGGAAAAAGGAATCTGTAGAAATGGGAATGGAAAAAAGGGAGGAAATGTGTGAAGAGTATCAAATTTTGTAGGGGTAAAACCCAAACACTGTAAAATATAACTTAAAAGGGGAATACGATTTCCCGGGGAAAATTTTTTCTCTATGGGGGTTGTATAATTAATGAATAAATTGAATTGAATTGATGGCAGAAAAAGATTTAAAGAAGAAACCTTCCACCACCCTCCTTTCTTTTTCCCATACAGTAGATAAGATGATAAGAAAGAAAAATTTAAAATTTTAATTTTCCAAAATGGGGAAATTACACTGTAAAACAACAAAGAAGGGGATAAAGGGCACAGGCACTCAGAATATACAGAATATAACAGATAATACAGATAGAATATAAAGGCCCAAAAAAAATTATTAGAAAAAATAATAATAAATATTTAAAACATATAAAAGTGATTAGGGCACTGTTTAAAAACAGTAAGAGAAAAAAAAAAGAAGAAAGGCTGCACATATAGCCCCAATTTTTAAGTCCAGGGGAAAGGGGTTGTGTTTTTTTGTGTATGTGTTTTGCTCAGACAGTTGGTTTGTTTTTTGGGAAGAAAATTTTTTTGAATCCACATCAGCAACTTTCCATTGGGGGCCCAATTTACAAGTGGGGGCACAAAAGGGGCCAAAAAATGAGGAAAGGGGAAAAATCAGCTAAAAAGTCAAATTGGAAGAACCCAGAGGGCCTCAAATTACAAAGTGGGGATACATTACAGATAGCTGTTACTGAAATTATGACGGGGTTGTACCATTTTGGGGGAAATAAAGCTCAACTGATCGGGGCAGTATTAAGGTTTTAGTAAAAATCAGTGGGAAATTCACCCCAAACACAGAGTACCATTTTTTCAAAAACTTTCCCGGAAAGTTTTCAAAAAAGGGGGAAAAAAAGAAGAAAAGAAGGAAAGAAAGAAAAGAAAACATAAGCTCAACAAAATATATGTGTATTTTTTTTCAAAAAATCACTTTTTACATACCCTGGAAAAATTTGTGAAATTTTTTCCATTTTTCAAAAAAATGTGTTTGATCATGAAAAAGCTTTTCTTTCATTCTGTGGGGGTTCTGCTGGGAGCCAGGGCTTTTTTTTTTGAAGTTTATTGTTTTGTTTTCTTTTTAGTTAATTCTGTTTTATTTTTTTTACTCACTGTTCTCCTCTCGTTTCTTTTTTGTCTTCCCCCCCTGTGTTCCCTGCCTGGGTTCCCTTTTGCTTTTCCCCTAATGTGTCACCCTGTGCCCAAATTGCTTCCCCATCCCTTTTTATTTAGGTGTGTTTTTTCCCACTTGTTGCCATTTTTTTTGTGGGGGCCCTTAAAAACCTTCCCAAACGTTTTCCGGTTTCTAGCAGCTAGTTGTTTTGGACCCTTGCTCTGTTTTAACCTGTCCCCCTTTTTCCCCTCTAGTATTTTCCCGCCTTGTCCTCCCTTTGCCCGACCCCCGGGGATTAGGGATTTCCCCCTTTCCCCCCTTTGGACCTCTGCCCTTGGACTGTTTTTCCCTTTGGCTACCGGGCCCCCTGCTCCCTTTATCCCTCTGTTTTTCCCCCCTACTGACTGCTTGCCTTTTAAAGGGTTTCCAGAAATTATTAAAGGTTTTTTTTTAAAACTCTTTTGTCCTGGCCTGCACCTTTTCCCCCCCCCTCAAAAAGTTCAGGTGGAAGGCCGAATTACAAACCTGGGGACGGGGGACCAGGGCCGAGTACCGCCCCCGGTTAATCGGGGGGTTTTGGGTTCAAACCCCCGGCCGGGGCTAGGCAGTTCAGCGGGGAATGTCCAATTTTCCGCCAGGACGAACACCGAGGGGCGCGTTGGCCGGGGCCTTTTTCCCCAGCTGGGCCAGCAGACCCAGCGGTTGCCCCCGGCTACCCACCCCCGGGGTTTCCTGCCCCAGCTGAGATCGGGGGCCACCCCCGGGGGCGCCCCCCAGCCGCCGCCTCACTCCACCTGAAAGGTTCTCCGGGAACCGGAGACTGTCCCGCCTCACCCAGTGAAACCTTTTAAAGCCCCAAACCCGGGATCTTTCCCCCTCCCAAACATCCAAGGGGGCCCCTTACTATCTCCCCTTGACCGGGGGGGTGGGGGAGCGGGCAAACCCGAGGGGGAAGACACACTGCCATCTGCGACTCCCTTCCAGGGGGCCGGGGCCCATGCCCCTTTTTTCCAGCATACCCCCCGGGAAGGCCCCCTTCCCCCTGATAAAAGGTGGGGGAGAGGGAGGGCGGTTGACTCCCCCATGAGTTTCGCCCCCTCCCCAGGGACAGGGGGTGGAACCCCCGGGGCGCCATGGGAGCTTTTAAGGACGCAGTTTGTCTAGCTAAAAAAAGGAACCAGCTGGTCGTTGGAGCCCCCCTTCAACCCTGGATGACCTAATTGCCTTAACTTTTAAAGAATTGACAATGGACTTTTCCCGACAGGGGAGGGGGCGCCCCCTTCTCCCCCCACCCCGCCAGACACCCAAAGGGCGGTGGCATCCTCTGGCTCCCCCCACACCTCAAACCCCCTTTTGTCCCCTCCAGGTTTCCGCCCCCCCAGAGGGAGGCCCGGGGCCATGAAAGGGGGTGGCCCCCGGCTCACGGAGAGGGGCGCCAGCAGGGCGGCAGTCAGGTCGGGGTTTCACTGCGTCCGGGGGGTCACCTGGGGGGAATTAAAATTTCCCCCGCCTTCAAAAAATGTTTGTGGGCAGTTTGGGCCCGGGGGGATTCCCCACTAAAAAGGGTCTTTTTTTTCTGGGGGCAGTCTGTTTTTGGGGCTCTGTTCCGGGGCCCCAAATTTTACCCGGGGGAACAGAGCCTCCGGGGCGCTGAGTTGGCCAGGCAGGCAGGCATTCAATTAAAACCCCGGGATCTTTCCACCTCATTTCCCCTGAATGGCCCCTTTGTGTCCACAGTTGCCCCGCCCCGTTCACCTCATTTTTTTGGTAATCACCCACAAAAGCCCCCTTCTTTTTTTTTTTCCCCCCAAAACCCCTTTGTAGTTCTTGGTCCCCCCTGGTTTTTTTCTCCACAATCCACTCCTTGATTGGCCCCCCAACCCGGATCCCCGGCTGGGTGATCACTGCCACGCCGCCGCCTGCTTTCAGCTCAACCCCGGGGGTGTTTCCCTTTCCGGGCCCGGTGGGGGCCCCCGGCCCGCACCTGACCTCTTTAAAGGGGCCCCCGGGGGGCCCCCCCAGCTGCTGTTTTTGTGTCCAGAGCTCTGTTTTTGCCCCCCCCACAGTTTTTAAACTGCCCCATCGCCCTTTGCCGGGGGCCCCCTTTGTTTAACCCCGGGCCCAATAGCCTGGCTAAGCCGGGCCCGGGGGGCATGGAAAAATATTTTCAAAACCTTTGATTTGGGCATCTTTCGGCCCTCCCTCACCTGTGGGGGGGATTTTCGTTATTAAAAAGGGAAGGCCCCCCCCGTCCTTGTGTTGATTATCGGGACAAAATGACATTACAGTAAAACCCCCTTTTTCGTTCCCCTTTGATAAAACTCAGCATTTAAAAACACTGCAGGGGGCGGGTGTTCACCAATTTTTGGAACCTAAAGGGGCCTACCACCTGGCCCTTACCCGGGGCAGGTGAAAAAGTGGAAAACCCCTCAACACCCCCCCGGCCATTTTAAATTTCTGGTGTTTGCCCTTGGCCTTAAAAAACCCCTGCAGTGTTTAAAAAACCTGATTAATGATGTCCTCGGGGATTTTTTTTGCATTTTTTGGTGTTTGTTTATTTAGATGACATTTATTTTTTTGGGGGAATCAGGGGAACATAGGGGCATGTTTGGGAAAACCCCAGGGCTAAAAGAAAAAATTTTTTAAAGCCGGGGTGTCTTTCATTCCCCTTTTCTTTTTCGTTTTTAGGTTTTTTTTGGGGAAGGAGAGGTGAGCCCTGATCCAGAAAGGTGAGGCGGCCCTCAAATGGCCTGTCCCGAAACCAAAACAACTGCGGTTCCGGGGAAAAATTAACTAATTTCCTTGGGGGCCCTTCCCCCCCTTTGTTTGGCCCCCTTTTCCAAGACAGCTGAAGGTTTTGTTTTCCCGTGCCGGGCGGTAAACCAGCCCCTCCAGCCAGTTCATTGTGGGGTGGATGTCAGAGGGGGTTGGGTGCTGTTTTCTCCCAGGGCCCCCTTTTAAGGAAAGGAGTTTTGCACAAATGCGCCCGGGTTTTCTTGGGAAAGGGCCAGCTTACGGGGGGGAAAACCCCCGGAGTTCTGGAAATTGTTGGCCCGGGAGGAATGGAGACATTGGCTGGGGGGCCCCTCGGCCTTTAGTCTGGCCCGTCAAAAAATTTTGGGGTACACCCGTTTTTGGGGGTTGAATTTTTGGGTTTGTACCCCGGTGGTCGTTATTTTTTGGTGTTTCCTTTTTCTATTTCTTTTCCCCTTTGGCCCCAAAGAACACCGGCCTTTCCCTCTCCCGTCAGTTTGGGGGCAGAAGGTCACTCCTTTCAGAGACCATAGTCCCCCCCTCCTGTGTGTTTGGGCCCCTTTCCTGGCGGATAATGGGGGGGGTCCCAACCCCCAGATCCAGGAGCCTGCCCCCGGAGGGGCCCCCCAACAGGACATTCGCCCCAGGGCAGCCCCCAAAGGGGCCTTGCAGGGGGCCCCAAAAACCCAAAACTCCCCACCTCCACCCGGGGCCCCGGCGGACTAAGTCTTTCCCTTCCATTCCCTTTTTTTGGGGGCCCCCCTGGGGGCGCCCGGGATTTTGTGGCCGCCTGCCCCCCCGGGCGCCTTAAAAAGGGTGCAGTAAATTCAGCCACCTGCAGGCTAACTTTCACCTCTGCCAGTGCCGGGTCGCCCTGGTCCCATACATCGCTTCTGACTTTGTAACTGGTTTGCCACCTCATGGGTAAGACCATAATATTGGACTTATATATTGACCGTTCTCTAAGTCTGCACATTTCCATAGAAGCCCTGTCCAAGCTTCCATCACGCCCTAGAAACTGCACACTACTTCACATATGTTTTCAGACTTCAATGGAATCCCACAGGACATTGTTTCAGACCCAGGACCAGTTCATCTCCTGCAGGTCTATGGGCTCTGCTGCATTTGGTCCACTGTAAGCTCTTCTCGGGTTCCACCACAGACCAATGCCAAACTGAGAGGACCACCAAGATCTGAGGCCGCCCGACAGCAGCCTGAGCCCCAACAAACCACTCTGGAGGTTGATCACTGTGGGTAGAATACGTACAATTCCTCACCTCATCTGCCTCTGGTCTCTCTGCTTTGAGTGTGCACTAGGTTACCAAACTCCTCGTTTTCCTGATTATGAGGCCGAACTCATCGTCCCCTCGGTACAGCAGCATCATCACTACGGCCCGCAGCAGGCGTATCTGAGGGAGAGGCCTGGCAGCCCTGCTCCAGCCGTCCGCCACCAACAAGTGAGGCTGGCTGACCGACATCGCCTCCATGGCTCCAACCTACTCTGTAGGACAGCCAGTGCACCTCCCTCTCTACCACAAACATCCGGCTTCTTTGACTGAACGCAGGTGCCTCTCCACCCAAGTTCATGGACCCTTTGGAAATCATCAAGATTATCAATCCGTCGCCGTAAGCTCCGTCTTCCCAGAGACCATGAGAATCCACCCGGTCTTCCACGTTTTCAGCCTTGGCCACACCAGACCCAGCCTGCCTAACTCACCCCTGCACCACCACCACCTCCCTGCGCCACATCCGGCAGTCAGCCCAGCCTGCACTGTATACCGAAGACTTTTTGGGCCGCTCGTGGCAAGGGGCAAGGGCTTCTGGCATCTGAGTGGACTGGCAGTGATATAGCCTCGGAGGAGAGGTCCTGGGAACCAACATGACGGGATTCTGGTAGAGACTCTCATCCGGGATTCTCACTTGCTGCATCCTGAGAAGCCAGGAGGTGCGCCTGAAAGCGCCCGTTGAGGGGGGTACTGTCAGGCTCCCTGCTGGAGCCAGGGCTTTTATTTTGAAGTTTATTGTTTTGGTTTATGCTTTAGTTAACTTCCTGTTTTATTTTGTTACTCACTGTTCTCCCTCGTTTCAGGTGTCTTGTCTTCCCCCGCCTCGTGTGTTCACCTGCCTGTGATTACCTGCTCTTCCCTAATGTGTCACACCTGTGTCAATTGTCTTCCATCCCTGGTGTATTTAGTGTCTTTCCCCGCACTTGTTGCCAGTTTGTTTGTGTGCCTTGCGCAAACTTACCCAGCGTATCATAGCTCTCTGGCAGCCTAGATTGTGTTTTGGATCCTTGCTCTGTTTTGACCTGTCTCTCGCCTTGCCCTCTGGTACTTTCGCCCGTGTCCCCCGTGTTTCCCGCCCCCACCTGGTTTAAAACGGGGTTTCCCTTTCCCCCCGGTACCTTTTGCCCCCCGGATGTTTTCCCTGGCTCCCGGCCCCCTGCTGCCTTATCCTCTCAGGCCCCCTGACTGTTTGTTGTGTACCGATCTGGACCTTTAAAAAGGTTTTTTTTGAACTCTTTTGTGCCGGGTTCTGCCTGTGTCCCCCAAAATTTCAAAAAAAAGTTAAAGGTAAAGCTTGCACATTCGGGATTAGTGGTCGGGCAAAGTTATTTATTATCACATAAAATTATATTTGCTTTTTTTAAACCCTTGGGAAAAGTTTAAAAACACCCCGGGCCCTTGATAAAAAGTATACATCCCCTAATTTTTGGGGCCTGATACTATGCAAAAACAAAGTTGCCCAAAACAGCTTTAAATGGCTTTTAGGGTCACTGTCCCCCTTTGTCACCTTTTTGGCTGTAATTGGGGTTTTATAAAGAGCCGTGATCTATGGGCCCCTAAAGGCGCCCATTTATCTAGTGCTGCACTGTTTTTGGGATTTAACCAGGGGGAAAGAAAAGAATAAAGCCCCACAAAAAAGGGTATTTGAACTTTAGAAAGCGGGGAAAAGGGATAGAAAAAGAAATTAAAAATCTTTAAAATTAAAAAACAGTAATTAAAAGAAGAATGGGAAAAGGGTTCCCTCAACAGTGTAAAAGGGCCCGGGGAGAACTTTCCCGCCAGGATTAAAGTGCTATTTGTTTTAATGGCGGGAGTACTAAAAAATTTGTTATGTGATGTTTTTATTTTTTGTTCATTTTTTAAAGGAATTTTTTTATTTGTTTTTTTGATAAAAAATGTTTGAAAAACCGACATTTTGGGACACCATAAAAGGAATTTTTTTTCTTTTTTTGTCTTGATAACAATAAAAAAAAGAAATGTTTTTTTGTTTGTGTCTGTCTAATAGCCACTTTGGAAATCCAAAAAAGTTTTTTTAAAATATTTCTTTGATAATATTTGAGATTTGTAAAATTTGAAGGGTCCCAAAACTTTTTCCACTACTGTATATTTATAATGTGCTTATTGAATTGAAACCCAAAAACAGGTTGATGCTCTGACCCCAGAACAAAAACCTTTCTTAGGGGGTGAAAAAAACCCCCCTGCTAAAAC
Organism: Toxotes chatareus; assembly: GCA_016801885.1. Classification (NCBI taxonomy): domain Eukaryota; kingdom Metazoa; phylum Chordata; class Actinopteri; family Toxotidae; genus Toxotes; species Toxotes chatareus. The sequence continues at coordinate 66,576 of JAFBJY010000399.1, read as the reverse complement.
GGGACTTGAAAAGCCACAAAAAAGGACCCCCTGGTTTGAGTTTTTTCCCACAGTCGGGGCGTGGACGCCACGGGGCTGTGGTCATGCCAAGGTTTTCAAGGCATGTGGCCAGTGGCCCCAGGGGAGGAGCTGCGGGAACGGGGCTGGCAGTTTGACCCTCAGCCCTCCTGCCCACTGGAACCCGGCAAGCACTGCCATCAGTGTGTGTGTGTGTGTGTGTTGGGGAATGGGTAAAAAAGAGCCAAATAAAACCCCCTTTGGATATAAGCCCCATGTAAAGCAGGAAAGAACATATAGAATAAAAAATAGTGTGAGTAGCAGACAGTCTAAAATAGTGTATTAGAAATTTTACTGTACATGCCAATGAAAATAAGTGCAGGAAAAAGATAAAAATTGATGCAGGGTTTTTATTTTTTGCTTTAAGGTTATTGAATGACAGTATGGGGTTTTATGATGCTATAAATCATTGATAAAGATTTTATCAAATTTTTCAGACACTGAGATTGTGAATGGGGCTTTTTGCCACAATTTAGTAAATAAAATTTTTTGGGCTCATTTTTTTAAAATTTTGGAAATAAAAGGTTCCAGTGGAAATCTGGACCTTGAGTGAGAAATAAAGAGGGAAAAAAAGAGGGGAATGGAAAAACTGAGTAAAAAGCTTCACAGCCACATTCAGCTGGGGACGGGGTTTGCAGTCACATTCAGGGGCGTGAACCCCGGGGGTTTTTATCACCTGTATCACAGTAAGTGTAAAAATGGAGGAAAAAAAAGGGGCTGCAGAAAATAACCATGGCTGCCATTTTAGGTTTTTAGTGTTTGATGGTTTTGGTTTGATCTAAAGGTTCTGTTTTCCCCCTTTGAAGAATGGATTACATACTGTACAGAAAAAAAGCGGTTTTTTGGGACAAAGAACTCCTTACCTGGGGGACACACACCCCAAAAAAATTTTACGAGTGACTTAAAAAAACCACGTGATTTCCTAGAAAACAGTGATGAAAAATGGTAAAAAATACTTCCCCGGGATTGTTTAAAAGGGGGGGAGTAGTAAATGCCTGGGGTTTTTCATCTGAATGTCTTCTTCATACTCCCCTCTTCCCCGTTTGTTATGTCTTTGGACATCTTTCCTTTCCTGGGAAGGGGAAGGACGGGGTTTTAAAGTCCAATCTAGAACATAAAAGGTTAAAAGATTTTCCCTGGCTTTGCTCAAAAAAGCAAAATAAGCTAAAAATTTAAAACTTTTTCCCAAATGCACTTCATCGTCTTCATTTTGGGTCTGTTTTTAAAAACCCTGAAGATTTTGGCAAAGTACCTGCCCCAAGGAAAACGCCCCATCACCCTGATTCTCCCCACTGAGGAACTGCTGCCCCAAGTTCTATTTAAAAGAAAATCAAAGCCTACCTTTTCCCCGGGCAGCAGGAGCTCCGTCTCTTTGTCCCCCCTGGCCCCGCTTCTCCTGTCCTTCTGTTTTGCCCAACACCAAAATCCTCCTCCTCCTTGGCCTGGCTGTGATTGAGAGGACTCCCCTTTTTCTTATGGTCCTCACTTTTGCGGTCACTGCTCCTATGGCGGGGGCTGTTTGAGGGGGGTTAAAAAACAGCTTAAAGGGGGGTTACCTGATGCTGCGGGAGCAGGCAGGTTTTGGACCCCTGGGGGGGAGTCCAGGGTGGGCAGGGTTTTTTTTAAACAAAAAGACAGATGTCAGGACACAATTTAAAAAAAACAAAAAAGAAAAACTAGGAAAGCCCTGTTTTTCCCCTTGGGTGTTGTTGTAGAAGTGAAATCAGTGTGGGGTTTACCGGGTTCTCAGGTTTTTTGGCTGGAGAGGACTCAGCCTGTGGAGTTTGGTTTGGATGCTGCGGGGTGAGGACGGACGGGGTTTTAAACCCTGGACCTGTCTGGGGAGCCCAGCTTTTGGGTTCTCTAAAGGGTTCAGACTCATACTTTTTGGGATTAACTTGGGCAAGTCGCTGTGGCACCGACCTGTTTTTAGGAAACCCTCCTTTGGGGTTTTCCAAGAAGCAAAAACCCCAAAGAAAAGGACGGGCGCTTAAACTGTGGACATTAAGTTGGGGGACACCCCATCAAACTTTGTAGAGAAAAGCTTGATGGGATTCTGAAAAATGTCCCCTGTAGTGTCCTGAGGGACAGATGGGGAAAACATCCTCCTCCCTGTCTGTTTTTCCATGGGAAAAAAACAGGAGAAGACAGAAGGCCCAGTAACATCCCCTACTTCATCTAATGTCACAAAGTCACTATGTTAAAGGGAAAATGGCCCTTTGCCCAACTTCCTGAAAAAGAAGAGTCGTTTTGGGGCCCTTTTTTTCACCAGGTGTGAAGTGTTCACAGACCACGAGAGGAGGGAAATGGATGACCAGGAACTTTTCCCGTCCCCCCACCCCTCCCCCGCCCCCCCATGCAGACGGGGCCCGTGTTCATTTCCCCCGGGGCCCTCCTAATCCCCCATGACCCCCTTTTGGTCTTGCTGATGTTGGATAAATTTATTCTGTTCCCACCACTTTTCGGGTTTCTGGACCTTTCTCTGTAGTGGGTCCCACCTTTTTGGGATATGAGACCCACCACGGGTCGTCCCCCAAATTTACGACCATGTTTGGGGGGGTGGATGGCAAAAACAGTCATGTGCAAAAAATTGAAGGGGAAGGGGACAAACCTTTGGGGCCCCAGTGGGATCAGGGGGGCGGGTTTAAAACTCCCCTATCCTCACCACCGGGGGCCCTGTTGGGGGGAAAACCACTGACCCAAAGGAGGGGGCGTTTTTGGAAAACCCCAGGTTGGGGAGTTTCGGGGCCAGCATGTCCGGGGAACAGTTTTAAAAGGGGCTGAACTGAATTTAAAAAAATAGCACCCCTAACATAAGTGTTGGATGCGGAGCCAGGGTTGGGTGTAATCCGGACAGCATTTTCCTAGAGCGGTTTCTCCCGAGGGAAACGGGAGGCTGCCCGGGCCCAAAGGGATGGTGTTTTGTTTATTTTTGGGAGGATCCTCCCCAAGCAATTTCATGGGGACGGGAGTAAAGGCGACAGGTCTTAATCTTTAAAGGCGGTAAAAGAAAAACTCCCCCAAATTTCAGTGCATGACTTCAGGGCGCCCTCACCCCTTTTGTCTGGCCCCTGCACCCTTTGGGGATGTTGATCCTCCTCATGGCAGGGGGTCACTTTGCAGTTGCAAGACGAGAAGCTGATGCTGCACCTCTGGTTGAGGAAGATGTACACCCCTTTCTCCTGCTTGAGAGCCCAAAAGGCCAAGAAGTTGTTTAAGGTGTCAGGAGGGGGGATCTTTGGCCCACCCTGGTGGCTGCTAAAGGGTTTCACTAACAAGTGAAATGTTGCACAAACACAAGATGAAAGAAGCAAGCACAAAAAAAGGAAGATATTTAATATAGAAGATTAGAGCGGGAGGAGAAAAAAGATGGCGGGTGTCCTGAAAAAGGATGTGGGTAATGATGGGGCCTTGCGGTTGGGGGCCTTCCTTTTTGGGAATGGATTATCTTCAGCTCACAGCCCTTAACTTGGGGGGGATGAAGGAGGGGTTTTTCACTATCTTTTGAGAAACCCCCTGTTGCCACCGCACAAGCACCAAAAATACCTGTGATATAGTTTAAGCTATGACAGAAGCAGCGGCGGCTACATGTATTACTGGTGTCCAGGTTTTTCCCCCTTTTCCTCCTGGTGTGATCACAAAATTTTTCCCATTTTTTTTGCCAGGATGGGGGGTCAGGGGGGGTAAAGGGCTGGATCAGTTTGATGTTCACTCTCGAGCAGCTGCTCTCAGGAAGTCCTGTGATAAACCCTTCCATGCCTTTCTTGGGAGAAATTTAAAAACAAGTGAATTTGACAGACTTTTAAGCTGAACGGGGTTTTCCCTTTTTTAATACATTTCCAAACATAAAATTTGTTTTCAGACTGATGGGGGGAAAAACCTGAAAGGTTTTTGTAACGGGGCCCAAACAAAGAAAATGTGATGGAAGTAAAGAAAGCTACCACATCGGGCGCCTTGTGTTACCCTCAGCTCCGGGTTTGGGGAGTAGGAGGGAAAAATGCTACCTCAGAAAGCCATACACATCAAACCAAAGCCAGCAAATGCAAAAACACCCCACAAACCAGACTACATGTGACTAAGTTAATTTTTTCCAGGGATCATGTACAGTTAAAGACTGTGTTTTTAATAGATATACAGTATTTGTTGACAGTGATAGATGTGGGATATATTCCCTTTGACGCCTGAAAGACAACAGTGGTTTTTTTTTGTTTCCTACCTGAGTTTTCCCCGGCAGGCCCCTTTCCTGTCCTGAAGCAGGTTTGCTGTGAAGTCAAAAATCATATCTGAGTGCAGGTTTGAAATGGGCAGGTTGGGAAAAAACATATGGGGTTTAAAGGGGAAAAACGGTGATGATAATTGGGGAGGGGTTTTGTTGGCATCAGGGGCTTAATTGGGGTTTTTAAAAAGGGAAAACAAACAGAAATGAGACTTCAAAAAATCAAAAAATAAAAAAAAAAAAAAGGAATTTCTTAAATTTTTTTAAGAGATGGTTTTTGAATCAACAATTTAAGGGCAGAAAAAAAAAACCCCCCAACATTTTGTGGAAGCTTTTTTTTTCTATGATTGAAAGGGTTTAAAATGAACTTACCTTAGTGCCACAGGTGTTTTTTTCCCCTTTGGGACCTTATTTTAAAAAGTGATTTTCTGGTCTCTGATGGAAAATTTTGGGGTTAGCCAGGGCCCGAAAACGTCTTCAGCCTTTAAATGCATTTTAAAAGGGGCCCGCAGCAAAGGGGTAGAAACCCGGATGACATTTGAAAGCAGAAGCAAAACCCGAAGGTTAAAAAAAACCACAACTGTTTTTTTTGGGCTGAAGGTGAAGATGAACAGGCCAATTCAATTTTTTTTTGTAAAACACACTTAGAAAATGTTAATTCTTCACATTTTAATACAACAGAAAATAAGCATCCCGTTTTCGAAATGGACTGATTTTGAAAAGTTCTTTTTTTTTCCTGTAATTTTTCACAACCTGAGAACCCAAAATGAAACACTTGTTTTTTTTTCTTTTTTTTCTGTCATCTTTTTAAACTTTTTTCGGAACTTTAAATTTTCAAAGTGGGGGTTTCTTGTAAAACACATGAACATGTAGATATTTAACATAGCTTCGTCCTTGGGTCTTCGCCCCTTTTTCTTCTGAGCACGGGATGAGGGTCCCCGTTTTGATCTTGCCAAAGGGCCAACCCAAATCAAGTCTTCCTGGTTTGGAAATCTTGCCCAAATATATTTTTCAATTTCTAGTCAAAATATCTCATCACCTTAATATAAAACAAAATCACCCCCAAAGAGAGATTTAAACGAGATAAAGGGCTTGTTTTTTTGGGCAGTGCATCTTGAATATCATTAAGTGAAACTGGGCTTGAAAAAATCTTGTTTTTAGTCATGTCCAGGTGAAACAAAGGTTTTTTTTACATGTCATAAAGGTTTTTTTAAACTGCTGGTTTTTAAAAAAATAATATTTTTAAGAAATAGACTCAACCGAACTGGGGACAACAGATTTCTTCATTGAAAACTGCAGGTCCCATGCACAAAAACTCATGCCCAAAACAATTGGCATTTTTACATTTCCATCAAACTGTCCATAATTTAAAAAAGACAAAGGCAAAAGCTGAATTGTTTTCCTTTTGTTCTTCGATTTTTGAAATGCCCTCACATTATTACAAAATTGGGAAAAATAAAGGTCATCAATTACCCCGTGTTTGCCGGCTTTAAAAAAAAAAAAAAACAACCCCCCAAATTCCCCCCCCTCAATACAGACCAAGGGAAAGATGTTTGATGATGTCTGTGGGTCATACTTGTGGAATGTACTTTTATTATTAAGTTTGTAGTATGGTGAAAAAAACGCTTTTCAGCATCCATGAAAAATATTGGTTTGGGTGGGGTTGGAAAATTCCCGTAAGCTAAATAATGAATCATTCCACCCAAAATGTGAGAAAGGGGGGGATTCAAAAAAATACATGAGATTTAAAAAAGAAACAAAGTGCAAAACCCCCATTAGAAATAACCAAAAAAATTTTCCCTGTATGCTTATTTCCCTCTGTATAATCCACTGTCCAAAACTATATGTTCCAAGGTTTCATTCCTTTAAAAAGGCTTTAATTTTTTCTACATAGTGAACATTTTTTACCTCAAGGGTTTGGGGCCCCTGCAAATTCTGACACATTCCTTAAAATTGGTTTGGGTTTACAAGGAAATTTAAATGTTTTTCTTCTTTGCCCCACCCCTTTAAAAAAAACAGTGCTTTGACTCAAAGCCTTGGTTTTTAGAATGCCTTAATCTGAGAAGGAAAATGCAGCAAGTAATCCTTTTAGGTATAATATTTGCATCTGGCATTTTTTGAAATGTTTTAAAATTTTCTCTATTAAAAACTTATTTGAAAAACAATAAGGGTTAAATTTTTTTGGTTTTCAAAAAACAAAATAGCACTTTATTAATCCCTTTTTCCAATTTTTTCAAGAGAAAAAGGCGGGGTCTTTTAAAAAAACCCATCTGCCCAGCTGACTGTTTTAATTTATTGTCATTTGATGACAGTGTATTGACAAAATATGGGGCAAAGGGTTTTCTCTTCATCCACAGGAGAATAAAAGGGAAAAAAATAATTGCACTGTTGAATGCATCTAAGTCCAAAGCCCTGAAAGCCAAAAAGCTTTAAAAACATTTGATTTCATATGGGAACACCTTCCCAAAAATGACAGATGATGTCCCGTGGGGTTTCGATTTATATCAAAATGAAAATTTTTGTTCATTTTTTTTCTCCTGTTTATCCATTTGCTTTTAGATTTCTTTCGGGGAAAGGGCAGTTTGCCTTTTTTAGTTCTTACAACCTGTTGGGCCCTTTCCATTGTCCTTTTAACAAACAAATCTTCATTAAAAGTTCCCGCATGTCTTCAAAGTTGCATTTGGGGTTTTCCCCATTTTCTGTGGGGAAATCCCCCCCCTTTTAAATCCCGCCATTTTTGCTGAGCTAGAAGGGTTCCCCACACAGACATAAGTGCCCCCAAATTTTTCCTCTTTTCCATTTTCCCGAGACAACCTGGGCCCTCCCAGCCCCAGTTAAGTCACGGGTTTAAACCTCTCAAGTTTTTCAATACCACAATGGGAAAAATCTTTTTAAATTTTTTCTGGAACAGGCGAATTTTGGAAACAAGTCTTGATCTATATTTAGGTTTTATGTTACCCCAAAGGGGTAATAAATCAAAAACCCAAATTTTTTTTTGTTTGCCCGAGGGTTTGCAACCTCAAAAAGGGCATTTTTCATGTCCTTGAGGTGAAACTAATGTTTTAAGGGTAATTTTTGCAGTATCGGGAAAAAAAAATTTTGAAAGGGGCTCCCCTGATGATCAATGTATTTCCTATTCACATACTTAATGTTCTAAGCATCAAAAACATTAAAAAAATTTGTGAGGATTTTCACTGGGGGGTTCTTTGGGTATGTCACAGTATGTAAAACGGGGGGATTACATGGTAGAAGGTTTTATCCCTTTGATAACCAAGCCAGACTAGCCAGCCTTTTGGGTTTTGTTTTTTTGGGGAAAGGGTGAAGGTGTAAACAGTAAATGCATTGGGGGTAAAAAAGGACTTTGATGGAGCCCCCATACCAACTTTTTTGACTTTTTCTTTTTAAATTTGTGTTTGTAAACAACCTCTACCCGGGGTTTCCCAAAAGACCAAAATGTAATTATCCCGAAGAATTTGTGTTTTGTTACAGGAAGCAGAAGACCCCCATTTTGGGAAAAAGCCTCCTCCCCCCCAGTCCTGATTGTCCCGTGCCAACTGCCCTAGTGGGGAGGAGAAAGGCAATAACCACCTTTTTTAAAAAACAAGTTTGCCCAGAGTGTTTAATTATGGCCCTATTTCCCACCGGCTTATCCAAAAAATTTGCCCCCCTTGCTTTTAGTCAGGGGAGACAGAAGGGGCCCTTAAAAAAAATCCCAGAGAGAGATCTCCACATCGTTCCACAAGAGGAGCATGGCTGGGTGGGGGCTTTTTGGGCCCCAAAAAAGTGGTCAGGCCCTGGCGTGGGATAAACACTTTCCCCTCTCCCCCAAAAGGGGACCATTCCCCTGTTCATTTTCTATTTATTCTTGGTCTGAATTTGGCTAAGTTAGAGTTTTAGGGGCCTAGTTTTTCCCATGCTTTGGTGTGCCTGTGCAAAACACATATTTTGTACGGGGTTCGGGGGGCAGATTGCCAGATGTTTTGGGCCAAACCTTCTCACCCCCACATATTTGGGATGTTTTGCTGTGTTTTCCAGGGTTCCCTAAATACTGTGAGAAATGTAAAAAGAATTTTTTCCTTTTTGAAAATTTTTTGGGACTTTTTCTGTTTAAATAAAAAAAATTGGGTTAAAAAAGAAATAGGGTTTTTATTTTTTTTTGTCTTATAAGAAGTAGTTAATGTCGAATTTGGCAGTTTTATTTTTTGGGGGCCAAATAAGGAAACACTTGAGATGATGACAGGAGAATACGGTTTTTTTATGGCAAAAAAGCACTGCATAATACAAGTTGAATGTTTAAAATTTAAGTATTTTGTCTCAAAAAGCCAGCTTTAACTTTTTTCAAGCAGGTGGTGGACTTAAAAATAGAACAGTGTAACAATTTTAGAACTAAAAAAAAGTTAAAATACTTAAAAAAAACAGGGTTTAAAAAAAAAAATGCTACCTTTTTAGGGGAAAATAATATTTTTTCACATCAAAGGGGTTAATTAAACAAAACATCAAAACTAGCCCAAAAATAAAACCAAAAAAAGTTTTTTCCCCGCTAATTTTTAAATCCTCTTTTTCTTTTTTAAAACAAATATAATGTCTTTTTTTCAAGAAATCTTACCAAAAATTTTTTACCTGTTCCATTTGGAGATTTTTTTTTCTTATTACAAGCAAAACTATTTTATTAATTTTTTTTTGATTTTTTGGGGGGCCTTTTTTTTAGTGCTCCCTGCAGGTGTCCGGGAGAGGCCCGGGCAGCCATTTCAACCCCCTCAGGGGTCAGAACGGAAAGGGAGCAGCCCCTGCACCCCCCCTTCCCGGGTTGAAGGAGCAGAGGGGAACGCCCCCGGCACCCCCCCCCTGCGGGGGTTTTTGGAGCAGAGGACGTACTGCCGCAGGTTGGTTTCAAGTGAGGGTGGGTAGAGGGGACCGGGTGGCTGGGGCAGATGCTGTCGCCGGGGTGTAGAGCAAACAGTTTAAGTCAAAGTCTGTAGAACCCCCTCCCCCAAAAGGGTTTTTTTAGCCTTTTCTTTAATTGGTGCAACCCCCTTTTAACCCGAAAGGGCCCGGGGGTTTGGGGGTGGGGGGGACAGTGCTCCCTTTGTTCAGGCAGTGCTGGTGGAGGTGGAGATTGGGCGCAGGGGTTTTTCGGCGGAGTCCCGGGGTTTGGCCCTTTGGGGCTGGCAGTGGTGGTGGGGTTTTCAGGGGGTGGTGGTGTTTGGAGGGTCCGGGGGTTTTTTTTTTTTAATTTCGGCTTTTGGCCTTGGTCATGAGCTTTTTCCCTGCGCTTTTTGGGAAGAGGGAAAGAAATGATTTAAAAAAAATGGGAAAAAAGAATACGGTTTATGTTTTTATGGGAATTTTTTTAAAAGTGTAAAATCCGGTTCTCCAGGGGGAGAGATGAGGTGTTATGGGGGCCCCGCGAGTCTTTCTGTGATCCGCAGTCTTTGATGGGGCACCTCAGTCTCCCCCCAAACTTAGATGTTTCCAAAAGAAGAGGACTTTTTTTTCATCCTTCATGTCATCCCGGGGCCTGGGGAAAAAGGGGGAAAAGGGGGCCCTAATTCCCCACACCCCGGGCTTTGGGCTTTTTCTACGAACAGAAAGGGGAAATGTAAAATGTTTAAAAACTATATCAATGTCCACAAAAGTTGATGAACAAATTTTATTTCCCCCAATGTCTATTTACAGGAAGAGCACGCCCCCTCCCGGATTGGGCCTGAAACATCTTGAAAGAATATGTCAGATATTTCTACATCCAGGAAAACACTCAATCCAGGGTAATCCCAAAAAATCCATGAAAGAATTTTCAGATAGTTCATTCCCGGGAAAAGCACGTCTACCTCCGGATAATTACCAAACATCTACATGAAAAAATATTCGAAAATGGTTTTACATCCCGGAAAACCCTTTTACCTCCAGGATAATGACCCAAAACCATGAAAAAATGTAAAATATGTCTACATCCCGGAAAAACGCCCACCCCCCAGGATAAGACCTGAAACATCTACATGAAAGAATGTCAGATATGTCTACATCCAAAGGGAAAAGCACCCCCCTCCAGGGAAAAGACCTTTAAACATCACATGAAAAAATGGCCCGAAGGCTCATCCAGGAAAACGTCTACATCCCGGATAATGACCCATACATCTCTGAAAAATGTGTCCCGATATTATACCAGGATAATAACCTTTTACATTCATGAAAGAATGCCGATATGTCTACATCCAGGGAAAAGCTTCCCTCCAGGGAAAAGACTTTATACATCTAAAAGGGAAAAAATAATTGGGTATGTTTTACATCCAAAAATAACAAATCTAATTTTTAAAAATCAGTTTTGCCCCCATCCAGGAAAACCTTCCCATCCCGGATAATGACTATACATCTAACCAAAATATTCGATATTTCACATCCAGGAAGAAACGTCACATCCAGGGTTGACTTTATACATCTACATGAAAAAAATGTTTGATAAGTTTTACATCCCGGAAAAAAGCAAATTTTACATCCCGGATAATAACCTTTTTACATCTCTGAAGGGAAAGTCAGATAATACATCCGGAAAAACAATCCCGGATAAAACCTTATACATCTACATGAAAAAATTTAGATTTTACCCATCCCGGAAAACACGCCTACCTTGGGGGTAGTGACCTTTATCGGCCCATAAAATTGTCGAAAGGCTAGATCCGGGAAAAACACGCCAATCCCGGGGTAGTGACCAAACCCTCTAACTGAAAGAATGTCAGATATGTTTTCCCTCTGGGAAAACACGCCCACCAGGATAAAACCTTATACATCTCATGAAAAAATTTAGATATGTTTCATTTGGGAAAACCCCCCACATCCCGGGTAATGACCTTATAAAATCTACATGAAAGTTTTCAGATGGTCTACATCCCGGGTAATGACCTTTTTACATCTACATGAAAGAATATATCGAAAATGTCTACATCCAGGAAAACGTTTTACATCCCGGGTAATGACCTTATACATTCATGAAAAAATATGTCAGATATGTCCATTTCAGGGAAAAGGGAAAGCCCACATCCTTTATAGTGACCTTCACATGAAATAATTGGGGTTTTTACCTTCATAGTCACCGGGGGATAACTGCAGGTGAAAAACCCCCCCCTTTTTTATATTGGGCTGAGGTTGGTTTTTTATTTAAAGATGATACAAATTGTTTTTTCCAAAACCGGGTCCGTAAAACCAAAGCTGTATTTGAAATTTCCCAAATTTTCAACACGTTATGCAAAAAGAATTTTTTTGGGGTAAATTATTACATGGTTCCCGCGCCCCCTAGTGGATAAAAATAAAAAAAAAGTTTAACTTTTAAAAGGGTTTTTCATTGAAAAAAATAATATAAAAGACATTAAAAAGCTCTGTTTTTCCTCAAAGTGAAAATTATTTTTACCCTTTTTTATGGTTTAATATGTATAAATTAAAAAGAAGGTTTAAAAAAATCCAAAAGAAACCCCAACCAATGACGGGAATTTTTACTAACCCGTTACCAACCCGGGCTAACAGGGTCCCTAATTATCACAAAAGAGCACATTTTACATCCTTTTTAATGACCTTTAAAAAAAAAAACTAATGAAATAATTGGGGGTTTTACCTTTATCAAAGCCAGGCCCAACTGCGGGAAAAACCCCCTTATTTTATATGGGGGTTTAATTGGACACACCATTTGGAACCAGGTGACCCAAGTTATTTTTTTCCGGAAAAAACATCGACCCATTCCCGGAATTTGGAAACCCAAATGAAAGCTTTGGGGAAAGGGTGTTTCATTGTGTACAAAATGACACTGAAAATGCCTGGGGAGTTATGACAAGGGGGGAAAAGTTTTTGAGAAAATTGGGAAATTCAAGTTCTGGAAGTACCACCGGGCCTTTTGGAATTTTAACTTTTCCCACACGTGGATAAAAAAAAAAAACAAAAGTCCCGTTTTTTTTAAAAAGGGCCCCTTGAAAAACCAAAAAATGATATTAAACGCTTTGGTAATTACGCAGGAAAATGAAAGTTTATTTTTTCCCTTTTTGGGCCCAAAATGTATAATGTAAAGTTATAAAGGGGTTTCCCTAAGCGACGCCCCGGTGCCAAGGTTTTACCAAATTTTTTTTACTAACCCCAACTAACGGATCATAGTTAAGGGTTAGGCGGGGGGTGTTTTAAGGGGGTTTGGGGGGGGGGTTTGAAGGGGTCGAGGTGTTTTTTTTCAGTAAGATTTTTTTTTTCTTTTTTTTTACCTTTTTCCTGACCCCAAAAAAATTTTCTCATTTTTCCTCACTGCAGTTTTACAGTTTACAGCACAATAAAAAACAATAAAGCCTGGGTTTGATTTGACTACCCCCAAAACCTGATAACTAACACTTAAAATTCAGAGGTCAAAAAATTTAATTTAGCAGTTTGTCCCCCAAAACAAAAATGTTCTTCAAAACTGTATCCTTGGACAATTTAACTTTTCCCTTAAAAATGGCATTAAATATTTACTGTGGGTTGAATACCCCTTTTAAAAAGGGAAAAGCCCGAAAAAAAAAACCTGTAAGGGTCTACCCAAAAACAGGAGAGTTTGTTTATTATTATTTTTACTACAACAAAAAGCCGTTTTTCACCCTCTATATTTTAACTCCATCTTCATTGTGAGGGGTTGGGGCTTTTTTGGGGGTAAGAAAAACCTCCATCTGAAAAAAAAAGAACAAAAAAAAAATGAAACCTCATCCCAAGGGGTTAAAAAGGGAAAATATAGTGAAAACATCCCAAATTATTCAAAAAGGGGTAAAATAATTCATACATGAGGTTTACATTAACAGGTTAGAGTTTGCACTGATGTCACTTTTTAGGTTACACTGGCCCCACCCCCCACCGAAAGCCACACCCCCCCATTACTGCTGCAATGAAACATGGGTGCCATTAAATTATAAAAAATTGTTGATTTTTGTTTAAAGAGCACTGCACAATTCTTGCAGAAACTATGAAGGGCATAAAAAGGAATTAAAGTTCCCAAACCCCTGCATGGCTTGCAGACAGTCAAAGAAATGTCTAATGGTGCTTTTTAAAAAAAAATACTTTTTCTAACCAGTTATAAAAAACTTTCCAATTTCCACCAAAGTCTTGGTTCGATTTCTCCCTTTTTCTGTGAGGCCTATAACCAAGCTTTTCCTGGGTCGATACAAAAAAACCCAAGGGGGCTGTTAAGGCTGTACTTGGACCTGAAAACCCCAAAAACACCCTTTTTACACAAAGTACAAAATGAACAATATTTTATTACAAAGTAAAAACTGAAAATCACTCCAAGAGGCAACAAGATAATGTGAGAACAAAAAAACACTCATTTCGAGGACCGAAAGGGACGACTAAACCAAGAACAAAAGGAAAAACTAGCAATGAAAACAGTAGTCCACAAGGAAAATAAAAAAAAATACAAAACCTGGCTTGACAACAAAATGGGAGATGGGCAAAAAAGGGTTTCACTTTACAAAGGGGGGAAAACTGGCACAAAGACTGGGGAACCGACATATATAGACACCAGGAAAGGGGGAAAAAGGGGAAAAATTGGGGGAGAAAAAATTTCACCGGCGGGAAACAAGAGGAAGGAAACCACCTGAAAAAAAAGAGAACACATTTTAAAAAAAAAAAGGGAAAACCCAGAACAACATGGGACAAAACATAACAAAACATTAGTTCCCAACTAAGACAGACACACAAGAAATACCATTAGTTAATGAAATCTAAAGTTGGGTGGATATTCAGGATTCATATGTACTTCAGGGGCTAAAAGGTTTAAACATTTCCCAAAACCTTACAGTTGGCTACTAACCCTTAAAATTCAGAGATCAAAAATCACAGTGTGTCCTTTAACATTACAAACCTTTTCCACAAAACTTTTACAATATTAAAATAATTTTAATACCATAATAATTAAAAAGTTTTTTCAAAGTTTTCTTTATGCCTATAATGTTCCCGTTTTTGTTGACATCGCCCTAAATTTTAATTCAGTCCCGGTTTTTGCACTGAGGTCAAAAAAAAATGTACCAACTGCATTTTTATTCAGAGGTGTTCCTAATATTTGACCACCTTTATATGCAAATAGACTGCAAATAGATTGTACAGGTGCAAAAAAAATTTTAAATGAAAATCAAATGTAGATTTCAGCCAACAATTAATCTCGAAATTTATTTATTTGTCTATTATTGTCAAAACAGAAAAAATTTAAAATAGCCCAAAAAATATTCATTAACAAGATCAGAGGGTAGGGGTCATCCTCAATTTGGAAAAGGGAGAAACTAAAAATTATTTAAATAATTGAAAAAAAGAAAGACCGGGTTTGGGCTGTTTTTTTTTTAAAACTTACTTTTTATCCCACCTCATACCCTTTTTTTTTGATGTGGAACTTTTTACCTCCCAAAGGGTAAAAAGCCAAAATTTGTGCCCCCGGGTTTAAAAAACCCAAAAAGGGACTTTTAAATCAGAAAATTCATCAGGATTAATGTTTTAGGTTTTAACCCCTTTAATGTGAGCTTTTATAAGAGGGAAATTTTTTCACAGCTTCTGCTGTTAAACTAATGTGGTTAACTCATTTTCTTTATAATATCTTCAGTTAAAACACAATCCCCCGGGGCTGCACCCAAAACCCCGGGCCCCTTTTTAACTGCACTTATCATCTCCCCTGAATTTTCTTTTTTCCAACAGGCGTTAAAATTAGGGAAAAGATCAAAACGTTTGGGCAGAGGGGCCCAAAAAACACACTGGGTTTTTTGAATTTACTTCAGGTTTCATCTGTTCCCCAAAACATTGTGACTTTTCCCCAAAATCCACATGCTGAGGGAACACACTGCACTAACAACATGATACAACACTGTGTTTTGAAAAAGCATCATTAATCATTGAGCTATGAGTTCCCGTCCATTTATTTTCCTCTTATCTGTTTTTTTCTTTGTCTCCATCTATCTGTCCTCTGTCTCAACCTTTTCTGTTCTGTTTTGGGATGTTCATTTTAAAAAGGTTTCCCGATGGTTTCCCTGTAACAGGCCCCCTCTGGGAAAATTTGCCTTACAGTGGTTCCTGCTGTCTCCCCCACTGCTCTGTGATCTGACTAGACTCCCGTCCCAAACCCCTTCTTCTGTCTTTTACAGGTTTACAGTTACAGAGCAAATTTGCTGTATTTTATTGTTTCTTATCAGTCTCACCCCCGCAGCAGGGGCCCAAACCACTCTCAAATCTGATGCTGCTTTTCCACAGAAAGTCAAAATGAGAATACTAAGATACAGCTGGGTTCCGGAACAAATGAAAAAATTCAGTAGTATAAATTATAGAGCAACACAAGAGAAATGAAAGATGAAAAACCCAAAAAACAGCAATCCGTTTTTTAAAATGTTAAAAATTCATTTTTATGAATTTGATTTTCCCCCCATCTTCTTGAAAACCCCACCTGAACATCACCTTCGGGAAAATTAGTCGGTTTTTGCCCTTCCCGCATTTTGGGAGGTAACCAACCAACATTAAACACCTTTATCTAATGACCCGGATCCCCACATTTTTTCCCCCCAGTGTCACTTAAAAACTTTTTTCCTTTTTTTGGAAATTCCTTTTTAAATGTTATTTTAATAAAAGGGCTAGTTGAAAATGGACAGTCCAAAAAGAGAAACAAATAAAAAAACAGTAAAAACAAAAAAAATTTTCCAAATTTTTTGGGGTTTTAGTCCCTCAAGGGGAAGAATGGTCACTAACACCAAATTGCTGGAACAGTGAAAGAAGGGTTTTCCCCTTTACTGCACAGCAAATGAAGTTGTTTAAACTGAGCTTTTACTAAAACACTGAACTCACTGGAAAAACAATCAATATTCCAGCACCCCCCGTTAAGCAGGAAAAGTTTGGTTTTTAATCAGTAAAATAACACAGCCCCTTTATATAAATTTATTAGCCTTTATTACGTTTAACTCTTTTGTCCCTCTGTCCCGTAAATCCTTTTTTTCTTTGGTTCCCTTTTCTGTACCTTACTGAGGTACCCCGGCTTGGGGCTGCATGTCTATGGTCCCGGCTCCACCCCCCTGCTGCTTTTTTTAAATGATCTATTTCAACATGTTTAATGTTCCCCTCTCTCAAAAATATTGGGTTAATATTTTTGCAAACTGTAATGTAAAAAATTCCCGTCATGACAGCTTTTTTCCTGGGGGTTTGTTTCTTTCTAATCTGCTGAGCCCCATTATCAAAAACTGTTCACTAACCCGTAATTAAAGTAAAACCCCCATTTCTGTATTATGCTGTTCCTTCTCCCCCCTCCCCCATTCCCTTTTTCCCATTTCCCCCTTTTCCCCCTTTCACCCAACCCGGCCATCAACAGGAGGGTCCCCATCAAAAAAGGCCCGTCCAATTTCCCTTTCCCTTTTGGGGTTTTTCCACTGTGCCTTAAAAAGCTGATCTGGGGGCAGGCTCTGGGCCCTGTGGGGCTTGGGCAATTTTGATTGTGGAAAGGGGTTTTAAATAAAATTGAATAGGGAAATTAATTGAATTGAAATAAACTGTAATTGATCAGTAAAAAAGGGACAAAGGCTGATATCCCAAAAACAAACAAAACACAGGGTGAGACTAAACTCCAAACCCAAAAGACTGAGGGGAGAAACTGCAAAAATCCCGAGAGCTGGGGAAAAAAGAAAAGGCGTTTTAGGCGAGTTTTTTCCAAACTTTGATTTGATACAAGTTTAGCTACTGGGAAAACCCAGCTAAGGGAGAGGAGAATGTTAAAAAATTTGGCAATGGCCCGGTTTTGGGTTTCCAAGCCGGGCCCCCCGCAGGGTCGGCCCTCCCCATTTCCCCCAAAAAAAGGGGTTTCCCCGGGAAAGGGTTGGTTTTTACAGTCTCCCAATAGAGAGAATGGGGGGGCAGGAATCAGATATTGGCCCCTACTGGGGAAACCCCCTTCCCCTGTTTAGTCTTGGGGCAGGCCCCCTCCATGTTTAAAAGGAGGCTTAAAACTTTCCCTTTTTAATGAACTTTTGGGCAGAGCTGGAAAAGGGTTTCCTGAATTACCCTAGTTATGCTTTCCTGGGGCTACACTGTTGGGGGAAAACTTCCCTGATGCACTGATTTCCTCCCCTCCTCCTCTCCCCTCCATCTGCACATTCCTTTTCCCATTAATTTTAAGGATTTAAATTGGCCCTTTCTCTCCCATGGGTTATGCTTTCTGGGTTTTTTGAAATTTTTTCCCACCCCAGAGCTTTTAGAGTCTGGACTGTGGTTTCAGGCAAACTCTTTCCCCATCAAAACAATTTGGGGGTTTTATCTTCAACATAAAAAGATAAAAAAACTTGGAGGGCGCCCGTTTCAACTATATAATTTAATTCGAAGCCCCCCTGTTTGCTTCTTTTTAACTTTGGGCGCCCTTTTTACAGGGCATGGACTGTGGATTTTATTCTCCATCATTTAGGAGGATCCAAAGCAACAACCACAAAAGATTTCAATTTTAAAAACCGTAATGTTTGAAACATTTTTTCTTTTTTTTCCACATAACCATCATGGTTTTGGGGGTTTGGGGCCACCCCAGCTGACTATGGGCAAAAGGGGGGGTCACCCCGGACACCCCCACACACCACACTCCACGGGCCAATTTTGGTAGCTTTAATTTTTAAACCCCGCATATGTTTTGGGGTTGTGGGAAGGGTTGGGGTACCCGGGAGAACCCAAAAGAAAACCCGGGGGAACATGGAAACTCCACAAAGGACCCGACCAGGGGTTAACCTGGAACCCTTGCTGTGAGGAAACCACTGCCACCGGCAAACAAACTTAATGGCACCTTTCCCTTTTAAAAAAAACCATAATGCTTTGAACCAAAAATGGGAAAACCCAAGGAAATACAAAAACCCAAAATACAATCAGCATAAATAAAAAAACAAAAAAATCCCACTGAACTGGGAAAAACTGAATCAACTAAAAAGGTTTTTCTTTCTGAAAAACCCTTTGGGGGGATCTGGACTTTTCCCGTACTTTCCTTTGTCCTTTTAAAGCAGTAACTCCCCCCCTTTCCCTTTTCAATTTGTGCAGAAATATCCCAGGGGCTTTTTCTTCCCAAATCAGGAGCAAAATCCTGTCCAGTCCCAACTGTTTCTGCTCCCGTTTGACGTAAATTTTGTCTCTGGCTGTGTGTCCACCTGCAGCCTTTTGACATCGACCTTTGAATGTTGATACATCAAAAGGGATCAAGGACAAACCCCTCTCTCTCTCTCTCCTCAAATCACCTTTACACACACACACACACACACACACCCTTCTCTCTCTCTCTCTCTCCCCCCCCCTCTCTCCCCACACACACACTCCCTCATTCTTTTCTTTCCCATTGTGAGGGCACATGTTTCCAGTGGGGGGTGAATTAAACCCAAGGGGACAGCAGCAGCTAACCAAACAACTTTCGTACTAAACACAGCAAATCCACAAAGTACTAAAATCTGGGGTCGGGAAAAATTTGAAAAAAGTTACATTTTTGGAGTTTATTTTATAACTCTTTACTACAGTTTAATGTTAAAGGGGTACACCCAGGCCGAGTTGAATTTTTTGGGGTTTATTCCCGGTGTTAAAGGGTCTGGTTTAACTTTTGTCCGGAGTTCACGACGCATTTTAAAAGGGGACAGCACAAGGAACGTCGTCCCCAAGGCTGGTAAAAGCATGATTTTTTTCAGAAAATTAATTTTTAAAAGCGTGATATTTTTTCATTGTTCTACTTTATCTCCCATAGTACCGCTTTACTGCGAACTTGATGTTTAACGTAACCCCCTTGCTTTAAAACAATTTTTTAGAGCAATGGGTCCCCAGGGATTGGTGATGTGTCTGTATTGACGGTAATACAAACTGTTTTTTGCTTCCAAAAGGGGCGACGCGCATCTTGAATGGTTTAAAACTGTTTTGGGAAAAAACCATCCAAAATGCAACCCCATGGTTTGGGTTTTGAGAAAATTTGCCCAACGGCGCTAACCCGGGTAAAAAAATCATTTTTGGGTAGCATGCCCAACAATTGAGCTTTTTAATTTAACCCTTTGTTTTGAACAGGGGGAAAAAAGTTTTTTTAAAAAGTGTGTGGTTTGGGGTAAACTTTAACTTGAACATGTTATTCTAACCTTTTGACATTTTTTTTCCTTTTTTCAAACCAACATTTTGATCAAAACACAACATGGAGGAAGAAGAAGGACATTAAAAATGGAAAGAGGCTTGCTTTAGGTTTTCAGTGCAGGTCAGTCGATGTTTAAAATTTAAAATTTAAAAAAGATGTAACATGGGAACGTGGAGTTGTTATGGTATAGTCCAGCAGAAGTTTTTTTATCCCCGAGGCCACAACACTGAAATCCGGAAACAACAGGGAGCAAAAGGGGGGGATGAGGATGTTTCCAAAAAATCTGTGTTTTTTCATCTACAGTGATGATGGTAGGACCTTTTAAAAATTCAATTTTGCTGCACTTTATATTTTGAGAGATTTGTATCTTTACACAGACAAAAATATGGATTGTGGGAAATGGATGATAAGAATTAAAAACAGTATTTAATCGGTTCAATTTAAACTTAAAAAATTGTCTGCATTTCAGACCTCCCCTCTACTAAACATCTATGAACCTGGCTATCGTTTAGACCTGAAAAGAATTTGTGACCCCACTTTTGGTAAGCAAAAGTTATAAAAATGGTAAAACTTTTTTCTTGAGACAGGAATATCCAGCCAGGTCGGAAAAGTTTTTAATGTTGGGCTTTTGATTTTTTTGCCCCCCATACTTTGTGTGTGGTCTTCAGATCTAATGTCCTAAAAGGGGGGGAAGGCCCCCCTTCCCAAATTTGGGGAAAAACTTCGTCTCAAGCACTTTTAAACAGAGACACAAGGTGATTCTGGGTCCGCCTTTTATGGACAGTTGGGTTGCAAAAAATAATTGGGTTTTTCCCAAATTGATACAGCTAGTTTTAATCATTATTTATTATCAGAACGAATAACTTTATTAACCCCCAGAAGGGGTTAAAATTTTTTCTAACTCCCGTTGGGGAAAAGAAAAAAGGAAAATTGGGAATAGTGTGTAGTAAGAGAAAAAAATTTTAGAATAAATAAAGGGAAAAAAAAACAAATAATAATAAAAATAAACTTAATATTTAAAGATTTGCAGATATTTCATGAGGTTTGTGGTTGATGGTTTTTAAAAAAAGATACAGAAACCCCGGGTCTGTGATTCTTTCAGTCCCGAGTTTATAGTTTGATTTTAACAGGCAGGAATGGGTTTTCAATTGCTCTGTTGTCGGGGTGGGAACCCCAAAAAGTCTGGCTGAACCAGGGCCCCCGATGGATCCGAATTGGAGAAATTTGGGGGGGAAAAAAAAGGGGAAAAAACCCCAAAAAAGGGGGTTTTTTTAAAAAAGGGGTTTTAAAAAAAAAAAAAAAAAAAATCCAAAAAAAAAAAAAAAAAAAAAAAGGAAAAAAAAATAAAAAAAAAAAAAAAAAAAATTTTTTTTTTTTTTTTTTGGGTTAAAAAAAAGGGGGGAAAAAAAAACCCCCCCTTTTTTTTTTTTTTTTGGGGGTTTTTTTACCTTTTTTTGGGGGGGGTTTTTTTTAAAAAAATTTTTTTTTTTTTCCCCCCCGGGGAAAAAAGGGAAACCCCCTTTTTGAAAAAAAAAATTTAAAAAAAAAAAAAAAAATTTTTAAAAAAATTAAAAATTTTTTTTTTTTTGGGTAAAAAAAACCCAAAACCCAAACCCCTTTTTTTTTTTTTTCCCCTTGGAAACCCCCAAAAAAAAATTTTTTTTTGAAAAAATTTTTTTTTTTCTTTTTTCCCCCCCAAACCAAAAATTTTAACCCCAAAATTTTTCCCTTTTTTTTTTTTTAAAAAAATTTTTTTTTTTTTTTTTTTTTTCCCCCCCTTTAAAAAAAAAAAAAAAAAAGGGGGGGGGAAAAAACTTTTTTTTTTTTTTTTGGAAAGGGGAAAAAATTTTTTAAATTTTAAAAAAATTTTTTTTTTTTGGGGTTTTTAAAAAAATTTTTTTTAATTTTCCCAAAAAAAAAAAAAAAACCCCCCAAAAAAAAAAAAAAATTTTTTTTTTTTTAAAAAATTTTTTAAAAAAAAAAAAACCCCTTTTAAAAATTTTTTTTTTTAAAAAAAGGGGTTTTTTTGGGAAAAAAAAAATTTTTTTGGGTTAAAAGGGGGGTTTTTTTTTTTAAAAAATTTTTTGGGAAAAAAAAAAACCCCAAAAAAAAAGGGGGGAAAAAAAAAAAAAATTCCCCCCCTTTTTTTAAAAAATTTTCAAAAAAAAAAAAAAAAAATTTTTTTTTTCTTTTTCCTTTTAAAAAAAAAATTTTTTTTGGGGGGAAAATTTTAAAAACCCCCCGGGGGGTTTTTAAATTTTTAAAAAAAAAAAACCCCCCCCCCCCAAACCCCCAAAAAAGGGGGGGGAAAAAAAATTTTTTTTTTTTTTTTTAAAAAAGGGAAAAACCTTTTTTTTTTAAAAAAAATTTTTGGGGAAAAATTTTTTTTTTAAAAAAAAAAAAACCTTAAAAAAAGAAAATTAAAAAAAATTTTTTTTAAAAAAAAATTTTAAAAAAACCCCAATTTTAAAAAAAAAAGGAATTTTAAAAAATTCCCCTTTTTTAATTTTTTTTTTAAAAAAAAATTTTTTTTCCCAAACCCAAAATTTTTTTCCCCCCTTTTAAAAACCCAAGTTTTCCCCCGGGGGTTTTTTTTTCCTTTTTTTTGGGGTTTTTTTGGGCCCCCCCCTTTTTTTTTTTTTTTTTTTTTTTTATTTTTGGGGGGGAAAAAAAAAAAAATTTTTTTTTTTTTTTAAAAAAAAATTTTTTTGTTTTTTTTAAAAATTTTGGGGTTTTTTTTAAAAAAAAATTTTTCCCCCTTTTTTTTTTTTTTCCCCCCCCCCGGCCCCTTTTAATTTTAAAAAAATTTTCCCCCCCCTTTAAAAAAAAAAAGGGGGTTTTTTTAAAGCCAAAAAATTTTTTTTGGCCCGGGGGGGTTTTTTTTTTTTTCCCCCCCCTTTTTTTTTCCCCGGGTTTAAAAATTTTTTTTTTTAAAAAGGGAAAAATTTAAAAAACCCCTTTATTCAAAGGGGGGGTTTTAAAATTTTTTTTTTTTTTTTTTTTTTTCCAAATTTTTTGGTTTTTAAAAAACGGGGTTTTTTGGGAAAAAAATTTTTAAAACCCCCAAAAAAATTTTTTTTTTTTAAATTTTTTTAAAATTTTGGGGAAAAAAAATTTTTTTCCCTTTTTTCCCCAAAAAAAACCCCAAAGGGAAAAAAAAAAAAGGGGGTTTTTTAAAAAAAAAATTTTTTTCCCCTTTTTTGGGGAAAACCCCCAATTTTTAAAAACCCCAAAAAACCCAAAATTTGAAAAATTTTTTTTTACCCTTTGGGAAAAAAAAAATTTTTTTAAAAATTTCCCCCAAAAAAAATTTTTAAAAGGGGGAAAACCCTTTTTTTTTTGGGGGGGGTTTTTTGGGGCCCCCAATTTTTTTGGGGGAAAAAAAAATTTTTATTTGGGGGGGAAAAAAAAAATTTTTTGGGGCCCCCCCCCTTTTTTTTTTTTTGGGAAAAAAAAGGGAAAAAAGGGGGTTTTTTTTTTTTTTAAAAAAAAAAAATTTTTTTTTTTTTTTTTCTGGTTTTAAAAAAAATTTTTTTTTAAAAAGAAAAAAGGGGTTTTTTTTCGGGGTTTTTTTTTTTTTTAAAAAAAAAAATTTTTTTTTTTAAAAAAAATTTTTTTTTAAAAAAATTTTTAAAAAAAAAAAAAAAAATTTTTTAAAAAAAAAAAAAAAATTTTTTTGGGGGTTTTTTCCCCAAAATTTAAAATTAAAAAAATTTTTAAAAAAAAAAAAGAAAAAACCCCTTTTTTCCCCTTTTTTTTTAAAGTTTTAAAATTTAAAAAAAACCCCTTTTTTTAAAAAAGGTTTTCCAAAAAAAATTTTTTTTTTTTTTCCAGGGGGGGCCAAAGGGTTCCAGCCCGGGCAACCCGGGGGAAAAATTTTTTCCCCCCCCCCTTTTTTTTTGGGGGGGTTTTTTTTTCCCCCCCCGTTTAAAACCCCCGGGTTTGCCCCAAGGGGGGGTTTTTTGCCGGGGCCCCCCCCGGGGGGGGGGGTTTTTTTTTTTGGAAAAAAAATTTTTCCCCTTTTTTTTTTTTTCCCCTTTTTTGGGGGGGTTTTTTTTGGGAAAAAATTTTTCCCCTTTTGGGGGGGGAAAATTTTGGGGGGGGGGGGGGTTTTTGGGGGTTTATTGGGGGTTTTTTTTTTTTTTTTTTTTTTTTAAAAAATTTTTTTGGGGTTAAAAATTTTTTGGGGGGGAAAAAAAAAAAAAAATTTTTTTAAAAAATTTTTTTTTTGGTTTTTTTGGGGGGGGGCCCCCCCCCCCGGGGGGTTTAAATTTTTTTTTAAAAAACCCCCCAAAAAAAAAAAAAAACCAAAAAAAAAAATTTTCCTTTTAAAAAAAAAAATTTTTTTTAAAAAAGGGGAAAAAAAACAAAAAAAAAATTAAAAAAATTTTTTCCCCCAAATTTTAACCCCCCAAAAAATTTGGGGCCCCCCCCCCAAAAAAAAAAAAAAAAAAATTTCCTTTTTTTTTTAAAAGGAAAAAAATTTTTTAAAAATTTTTTTTAAAAATTTTTGGGGGGTTTTTTTTGGAAAAAGGGTTTTCCGGGGGCCCCACCACCAAAATTGGGGAAAGGGGCCCCAACCAAAGGGCCCCCCCCAACCCCCGGGGGGAAAAACCCCCCCCTTTTTCCCCCCCGGGGGGGGGGTTTTTCCCCCCCTTTTTTTTAAAAAAAAAAAAATTTTAAAAAAGGGGGGGGGGAAAAAAAACCCCCCGGTTTTTAAAAAAAAAAAACCCCCCCCCCTTTTTTTTTTGGGGGGGGGTTTGGGGGTTTAAAACCCAAAAGGGGGAAAAAATTTTTGGGGGGGGGGGGTTTTTTTTTTTTCCCCAGTTTGGGGGGGAAAAACCCTTCCCCCGGGGGGGAAAAAATTTTTTTTTTTAAAAAAAAAAATTTTTTTTTTTGGGGTTTTTTTAAAAGGGCCCCCGGGGGGGAAAAAAGGAAAAAAAAAATTTTTTTGGGGGGGGAAAAAAAAAAAAATTTTTTTTTTCCGGAAAAAAAAAAAATTTTCCCCCCCAAAAGGGCCCCGGGGGGAAATTTTTTGGCCCCAAAATTTTTGGGGGGGGGGAAAAAACCCCCCTTTTTGGGTTTTTTTTAATTTTTTTTTTAAAAAACCCCAAATTTGGGGGAAAAAAATTTAAAAACCCCCCAAAAACCCCCCCCCAAAAAAAAAAAAAAGGGTTTAAAATTTAAAAAAAAAAAAAAAAAAAAACAATTTTTTTAAAAAAGCCAAACCCGGAAAAACAAACCCCTTTCCAAAACCCCAAATTTTTTAAAAAAAAAAAAAATTTTTCCCATTTTAAAAAAAAACCCCCAAAAATTTTTTTCCTTTAAAAAATTTTTAAAAAAAAAAAAATTTTTTCCCCCAAAAATTTTTTTCCCTTTTAAAAAAAATTTTTTTTTAAAAAATTTTAACCCAAAAAACCCCCCCAAAAAAAAAAAAGGGAAAAGGGTTTTTTTTGAAAATTTAAAACAAAAAAAAAACCCCCCCAAAAAAAAATTTTTTAAATTTTTTTTAAAAAAAATTAAAAAAAAAAAAAATCCAAGGAAAAATTTTTTCCCCCAAAAAATTTTTTTGGGAAAAAAATTTTTTTTAAAAACCCCCTTTTTTTTTAAAAAAAAAAAAAAAAATTTTTTTTTAAACCACCCGGGAAAAACCCCCTTTTTGGGGGGGGAAAAGGGGGTTTTTTTAAAAAAAAAAAAAAAGGGGGTTTTTTTGGGGGGGCATTTAAAGGGCCCCTCCCAAAAAAAAGGGGGGGCCTTTTTTGGGGGAAAAAACCCCCTTTTTTTTTTCCCCCCAAAAAAAATTAAAAAAAAAAAATTTTTTTTAAAAAAAAAACCAAAAAATTTTTAAAAAATTTTTGGGGGGGGAAAATTTTTTTTTAAAAAAAAAAATAAAAAAAACCCCCCCCCAAAAAAAAAAAAAAAAAAAAAAGGGGGGGGGGTTTTTTTTTTAAGGGGGTTTTTTTGTTTTTTAAAAAAATTTTTTTTTTTTCCTTTTTAAAAACCCAAAAAATTTTTTTTTTCCCCCCTTTAAAAAAAAAAAAAATTTTTTTTTAAAAAATTAAAAAAAATTTTAATTTCCCAAAAATTTAAAATTTTTTAAAAAAATTTTAAAAACCCCCCAAAAAAATTTTTTTTTTTAAAAAAAAAAAAACCCCCCAAAAAAAAATTAAATTCTAAAAAGGGTTTTTTTTTAAAAAAATTTTCCCCTTTAAAACCCATTTTGGGGTTGGTTTTTTTAAAAAAAACGGAAAAAAGGAAAAAAAAAAACCCCCCCGGGAAAAAATTTTTAAGGAAAAATTTTTTCCCAAAAGGCCAAAAAAAAATTTTTTTCCCCCTTTTTTTTTTTTTCCCTTAAAGCCCCCCCCCCCCAAAAAATTTTCCAAAAAAGGAAAATTTTTTTAAAAATTTTTAAATTTTTTTAAAAAAAATTTTTTTTTTGGGGAAAATTAAGGGGAAAAAAAAAAACCTTTATTTAAAAAAAAAATTTTTTTTCTTTTAAAAATTTTTTTTTAAAAAAAAATTTTTTATTCTGCGTTGTGGTGTTTAGTTGTGTGGACTCAGGGTCAGGATGAGGCAGAAGGAGGGCCGTGATTCTTACATGGCGGCGCGCAGAGACGCAACGGTTTGTGTTTCATGTTGTGTGGATATTTGCAGTAGAAGCGGTGGAGTCAGAGTAGAAGCAGAGTGAGCTGATGGTCAATAGCTGAACACGGAGCCTTTGTTAGTCTGTGGCTCCACTTACTGCTGACTGAAGGCAGCTTTTCCTGCCTGAATCAGCCTGTGGAGGAGGCGGACCTGAGCCGCTGCTCTCCCGCAGTCTGAGCCGCTAAACAGCGGCTGGAGAACAGCTCTGACTTTCTCTGTCATTAGATGAACTCTACGGGACTGAGCTCAGAGGGACTGACAGGGTTTTTCAGGCTCTATGTGATTTTCAGAGAGACAGTTAACACTCCATCCACAGAGTCAGAGGCCTCCTGGTCCTATCAGGACAAACTCTACCTGATGAATTAGATGATAAAGACCCAAATAAATAAATACTCTCACAATAAAGCATCTCAGCAGCTCTGACCAACTAAAAGGGCCCCTGGAACAATATTGAGGAGAAATGAACTGAGCCTCAGTTGTTTTTTGTGGATCAGGAAGGTGAGGAATCACCTGCAGCTTGTTTCATCAAGTCATTTTCTACAGAAACACTGCTCCTCTGATCACAGCTGTGTGCATTTGCTGCCCACATATAAAACTGTTTTAAAGAGGGAGAAGAAAAAGATCAGGGACTTGACAGATGAGTCGGTGCTCTGCCTCCAGGGATGTTTTAACTGCACAGACTGGGATGTTTTCACACAGTCCTGTGGGGATGATTTGGACTCATTGGTGGATATAACATGCTCATACATGGTCTTTTGCAGGGATATGATCATTCCCTGTTAGCATGTTAAAACATGATTTACCAAATCAGTCAAATCCTGCTTAAACAGAAAATTCTAAAAGCAAAGCAGGATTACAAGTTCAATTCACTCATATTTATATAGCACCTTCTACAATCAAAATTGTCTCAAAGCGCTTTGCAGAGACCCAGAGACTGACCCCAGAGGCGACAGTGGCAAGCAAAAGCTCCCTTTAACAGGAAGAAACCTTGAGCAGAACCTGGCTCATATGGGGACACTCCTGCTGATGGCTGGGCTGGGTGAAAGGAGGAAAAGGAGGAAGATAGGACAGCTAGGAATGGAGGAGAGGAGGAGAAGGACATGAAGCATATAAAACATGATACAAACAGGGTTGGAAGTGGACAATGTTAGAGGGCCAGCATTCAGATTACAGAACAGTTAGTGGATACTGTGTGCTCAGCAGATTACAGTTATGATAGGAAACAGCACAGAAGCAAAAAACTGTCATTATTGGTAATTATTTACATTACAGTCTGCAAAGAATATTAATCCAAAATATATCTGTAGCAGAGTGGAACATTAAACATAGTAATGTGTTAGAAATGGATCATTGTAGACAATAAACAGCAGCAGGTGGGTGGAGCCAGGACCACAGACACAGAACATGCAGCTCCGAGAGCCAGAGGTACCTGCAGAAAGGTACAGAGAAAGAGAGACCAGAGAGAAACAAGCACAGGACTACGGGACAGAGAGGACACAGAGTTAATGACATGGAATAAATGTTAATAAATGTGAAAGTGAGTCTGAGGAGATAAAGAGAGAAGAGGTGTGCAGAGGATCATGGGAAGTCCACCAGCAGCCTCGGCCTATAGCAGCATATGCCCTACTATGGGCTGGCTCAGGCAACTGAACTGTTACAGTTAAGGACACTGTTATCCTTAACTGTAACAGTATCTATAGAAATAATTGTGACTAAATATAGGTTTAGTAATAATAACTAAAACTGTAACTACAACTAATTATAAACTTTGTCAAACAAAAAGGTTTTAAGCTTAGTTTTAAAATTAGAGAGGGTGTCTGCTTCGCGAACCCAAACTGGCAGTTGGTTCCATAGGAGAGGGGCCTGATAGCTAAAGGCTCGGCCTCCCATTCTACTTTTAGAGATTCTGGGAACCATAAGCAAACCTGCAGTCTGGGAACGAAGCAATCTGTTAGGATGATATGGTATCAGCTCTTTGAGATATGAAGGAGCCTGGCCATTGAGGGCCTTATATGTAAGGAGAAGGATTTTAAAATCAATTCTGGATTTTACAGGAAGCCAATGAAGAGAAGTTAGTACAGGAGTAATGTGATCTCTCTTGCTAATTCCAGTCAGTACTCTCGCTGCAGCATTTTGAATCAGCTGGAGGCTTTTTAGAGAGTTAACTGGACATCCTGATAATAGGGAATTACAGTAGTCCAGTCTAGAAGTAACAAATGCGTGGACTAGTTTTTCAGCATCACTCTGAGACAGAATGTTCCTAATCTTCCTGATATTGCGCAAAGTGAAAGAAGGCGGTCCTGGAGACTTGTTTTATATATGAGTTAAAGAACAAATCCTGATCAAAAATAACTCCAAGGTTCCTCACTGTCGTACTGGAGGCTAAATTAATGCCATCCAGAGTAACTATATGATTAGATAAACTGTTTCTGAGGTGTTTAGGACCAAACACAATAACCTCAGTTTTGTCTGAATTCAGAAGAAGAAAAATCAGAACTGGAAAACAAGATGGCAGCAAACAAACTTGGTTCAGTCTGGGCAAGCATGAAAACTACTGCAGGCCTTCAGAGCACAGAGCGCAGGACTCGTGTCTTTTTAGATGGTTGAAACTCGGACACAGAGCTGGATAATGCTCTGAATTGTTTTCATTGTCGTTTTGATTCTTTTGATTTTAGCACAGAAACTCAGGAACTGAAACATAAACTTAAAGACACTATGCACTATAACAATGAGCTGCGTGAAGTCAAAAAGGCGTTCTGTGCGGTAAAAGTGAACAAAGGTCACAGCCCCGATAATATACTCTATGTGGCTGTTTAATGAAGTCCTGTGCACATGAACTGAGTCCTGTGTTTCACATGAACTGAGTCCTGTGTTTCAGTATATTCTTATATTCTGTCTTTACAGACACAACATGTCCCTAAGCTCTGGAAAGATTGGTGGTTGTCCCGGTTCCAAAATCCCTGCCGTCTCAAAACACTGAATGATTTTAGAGCAGTCGCCCTGACTTCAATTTGAATGAAAACTTTAGAGACACTGGTCAGATCTGAGGTCCTGAAGCAAACTGAACATGCACTGGATCCTCTGCAGTTTGCATACAGACCTCACACCTTTTAGCAGAGTATTGACCCTTCTCTTTCTTTGATGTCCTGATTGGTGGAGCCTTGAGCACTTTTAGCACTTTTACTTTTCTCATCATGTTTATAGTCAGCTGTGTTGGTTTTGTGTTACATTTCTTTGTGTTTTGTGTTCTGCGTATATGTGTCAAAAGGACGTCATCATCTGATCATCTGACTGCAAAACAAATCTACCTACAGGTACAAATAAAGTAACATGAACCTGAACCTGAGGATGATTTCAGTTGATGTGCAGATGAATGATTTGTGTTTTCTCTCCACAAGAAGGTAGAAAGTGTGTGTAAGCTGATGTGGATGTGAATTCAGCATCATGAATCAGTGTGAGGACAGAGAGGAGGGAGCCCCTCCCCCTAAAAGCAGTCTGTGTGGGGACCATGAGATCCAGACCAAAGCTCAGAGGTGAGATGAGGATCTCTAACTGTCCATGACTCTTCTCCATGTCAGAGCTCAGCATTCACATCACTGCACCATCATTATTCACACTCAAAGCTCTGTGTGTGTTGTGTTGAAGGCCAGAGCAGCAGCACACACCAGACTCTGCTGGACCTGGACCTGAACATGGACCTGAGCCCAGCTGTGTGTCCATGAAGAGTGACAGGTCAAAGCATCACCACATTGATTTCAAAGGACAGCCTCCCTCTGCTGCAAAGAAGTGAGCTGCAGCTGACTACATGTTTTATTCTTTACTATGAGAACACTGTATGAATAATAGATATCTTGTCCCTGTCCCCATGTCCCTGATGGCCCTAATCTCTGTGTCCACCAGGATCCATCAGAGACCAGACTTCCCTGGACCTGAGCCCAGCTGTGTGTCCATGAAGAGTGACAGGTCAAAGCATCACCACATTGATTTCAAAGGACAGTCTCCCTCTGCTGCAAAGAAGTGAGCTGCAGCTGAGTTTAAAATGTATCAGACAGCTGTCCTGTATAACTGCTCTTCTATGAAAGATGAAGTGATTGTGTTTTGTCTCCAGGCTTCATGAATGACACAGTATATGAACATGATCAGGCTGAAACTCCCTCTTTTCAAGAAAAGCACTTCTTATGTTCTTATATGTGTCATTCAGATCAGAACTAAAACTCCCTGTAACTCAGCACCTATCTGTTGCAGTCAAAGACCCAAACAAACGCAAAATGTCGTTGAACAGGCAGCGAGTTTATTTTTTAGTATTTTCAAAGAACAATCAAACAGCAGTCTGCCTCTGCCTCACCTGTCGAACCAAATGACACAAGAAAACAAATTGGGGGGGTTCCATGTCAATAGCCTGGAGTGCCCACCACAACAAACACAACACAACCCATCTTGGTGATATTACATGACCCCCAGCATATCCAGTTCCAGTGTTTGTGTTAGTGTCCTGTAGCAGAGGTGAGACTTCTGTCAAACCCAGTGTGAGTCCTTAAAACTCATCATTTAAAAGGTGGACTTGTTGTGATGACTCCAGGTCATGAGGTACAGAATTGATTGCTTGTTTCCTCTCATTGAGAATGTCACAGCACAGTAGTGTTTGCTTTAATCAGGACAGTCACCACAGAACATAAAAGCAGCTGTTGTTTGTGTAAATGTCTGAATTCATTCTGTTATTTTGTTTGGTCCTAAACACCTCAGAAACAGTTTATCTAATCATATAGTTACACTGGATGGCATTAATTTAGCCTCCAGGACGACTGTGAGGAACCTTTGAGTTATTTTTGATCAGGATTTGTCCTTTAACTCACAGATTAAACAAGTCTCTAGGACCACCTTCTTTCACCTGAGCAATATCAGTAAGATTAGGAACATTCTGTCTCAGAGTGATGCTGAAAAATTAGTCCATGCTTTTGTTACTTCTAGGCTGGACTACTGTAATTCCCTATTATCAGGATGTCCAGTTAACTCTCTAAGAAGCCTCCAGCTGATCCAAAATCTTGCACAGAGAGTACTGACTGGATTTAGCAAGAGAGATCATATTACTGCTGTACTAAGTTCTCTTCATTGGCTTCCTGTAAAATCCAGAATTGATTTGATTTTCCTTCTCCTTACATATAAGGCCCTCAGTGGCCAGGCTCCTTCATATCCCTCTCTAATTTTAAAATTAAGCTTAAAATCTTTTTGTTTGACAAAGCTTATAATTAGTTGTAGTTACAGTTTTAGTTATTATGACTAAACCTATAGTTAGTCACAATTATTTCTATAAACACTGTTACAGTTAAGGATAAAGCCCATAGTAGGGCTGGCTCAGGCAACTGAACCATCCCTTAGTTATGCTGCTATAGGCCTTGGCTGCTGGTGGACTTCCCATGATCCTCTTCACACCTCTTCTCTCTTTCTCTCCTCAGACCCACTCTCACATGTATTAACCTTTATTACATGTCATTAACTCTGTGTCCTCTCTGTCCCGTAGTCCTGTGCTTGTTTCTCTCTGGTTTCTCTTTCTCTGTACCTTTCTGCAGGTATCTCTGGCTCCGGAGCTCCATGTTCTCTGTCTGTGGTCCTGGCTCCACCCACCTGCTGCTGTTTATTGTCTACAATTATCCATTTCTAACACATTACTGTGTTTAATGTTCCACTCTGTTACAGATACATTGTGGATTAATATTCTATGCAGACTGTAATGGAAATAATTACCAGTCATGACAGCTTTTGCTTCTGTGCTCTGCCTCCTATCATAACTGTAATCTGCTGAGTACACATTATTCACTAACTGTTCACTAACTGTAATCTAAATGCTGGCCCTCTAACATGTTCATTGCCAACCCTGTTTGTATTATGCTGCATGTTCTTCTCCTTCTCTCCTCCATTCCCAGCTGTCCTATCTTCCTCCTTTTCCTCCTTTCACCCAGCCCAGCCATCAGCACGAGAGTCCCCCATATGAGGCAGGTTCTGTTCAAGGTTTCTTCCTGTTCAAAGGGAGTTTTTACTTGTCACTGTCGCCTTAAGTGCTTGCTCTGGAGTCAGGCTCTGGGTCTCTGTAGAGCGCTTTGAGGCAATTTTGATTGTGGAAGGAGCTATATAAATAAAGTTGAATTGAACTGAATTGAATTACAAACCATAAAATGTTCACAGATGCTGCAAACATAATGTGAGCTAATTCTTCATGATTCCTCCACAGAGTGGACCAGGAGAGCTCAGAGGTTCCCAGTGCTCAGTCTGCCCAGCAGCATCAAACACACCTGGACTCCATATTTATGGTCTGTACATGGACAACAACTACTTTGACATCTGTTGTGTTGACAATAATCTCCATGCTGCACTTTTTAGAGCAGTGGATTGTCAGTGTGTCCAACATGGATCTGATGTTTGGCTCCATGGTTTTACTTTGATTGTGTCATTCATATAGTTTTCTGTTCCAGCTGCTGGAGGAGAACATTGTCACTTTTGTGAAGAAGGAGCTGAAGAAGATCCAGAATGTTGTGAGTTCAGATTACCCAGAATGCTCAGAGAGTCAGAGGGAGGATGAGGAGGTGTTGGACGGTGAGGATGAAGAGCAGAGGAGGAGCAGCAGAGAGGCTTTTGTGAAGATCGCAGTGAACTTCCTGAGGAGAATGAAGCAGGAGGAGCTGGCTGACTGTCTGCACAGCAGTAAGAGGATTTCTCTGAAGATTCAACATGATGGACAAAAGGGACTTTAATAACGTCTCAAGACATGGAGGGACATATGTTCATGTGTGTTCTTTAGGGGGATGAACATGTCATGTTTTCTTTATGAATCAGTCATTGATGTTGTTTCTTGTTTGTTCATTCAGGACATGTTGCTGCAGTTTGTAAACGTAAACTTAAATCTACTCTGAAGAAGAAAGTCCAGTGTGTGTTTGAGGGGATCTCTAAAGCAGGAAACCCAACCCTTCTGAATCAGATCTACACAGAGCTCTACATCACAGAGGGAGGGACTGGAAAGGTCAATGATGAACATGAGGTCAGACAGATTGAAACAGCATCCAGGAAACCAGGCAGACCAGAAACAAGCATCAGACAATAAGACATCTTTAAAGCCTCACCTGGAAGAGATGCACCAATCAGAACAATGATGACAAAGGGAGTGGCTGGCATTGGGAAAACAGTCCTAACACAGAAGCTGACTCTGGACTGGGCTGAAGACAGAGCCAACCAGGACATACACTTCACATTTCCATTCACGTTCAGAGAGCTGAATGTGCTGAAAGAGAAAAAGTTCAGCTTGGTGGAACTTGTTCATCACTTCTTTACTGAAACCAAAGAAGCAGGACTCTGCAGGTTTGAAGAGGTCCAGGTTCTGTTCATCTTTGACGGTCTGGATGAGTGTCGACTTCCTCTGGACTTCCACAACACTGAGATCCTGACTGATGTTACAGAGTCCACCTCAGTGGATGTGCTGCTGACAAACCTCATCAGGGGAAACTGCTTCCCTCTGCTCGCCTCTGGATAACCACACGACCTGCAGCAGCCAATCAGATCCCTCCTGATTGTGTTGACATGGTGACAGAGGTCAGAGGGTTCACTGACCCACAGAAGGAGGAGTACTTCAGGAAGAGGTTCAGAGAGGAGAAGCAGGCCAGAAGGATCATCTCCCACATCAAGACTTCACGAAGCCTCCACATCATGTGCCACATCCCGGTCTTCTGCTGGATCACTGCTACAGTTCTGGAGGATGTGTTGAAAACCAGAGAGGGAGGAGGGCTGCCCAAGACCCTGACTGAGATGTACATCCACTTCCTGGTGGTTCAGTCCAAACTGAAGAATGTTAAGTATGATGGAGGAGCTGAGACAGATCCACACTGGAGTACAGAGACCAGGAAGATGATTGAGTCTCTGGGAAAACTGGCTTTTGAGCAGCTGCAGAAAGGAAACCTGATCTTCTATGAATCAGACCTGATAGAGTGTGGCATCGATATCAGAGCAGCCTCAGTGTACTCAGGAGTGTTCACACAGGTCTTTAAAGAGGAGAGAGGACTGTACCAGGACAAGGTGTTCTGCTTCGTCCATCTGAGTCTTCAGGAGTTTCTGGCTGCTCTTCATGTCCATCTGACCTTCATCATCTCTGGAGTCAATCTGCTGTCAGAAGACCAATCAACCTCCAACTGGTCTAAAATGTCCAGAGACCAACCTGATCCAACACCGCTTTACCAGAGGGCTGTGGACAAGGCCTTACAGAGTCTAAATGGACACCTGGACTTGTTCCTGCGCTTCCTCCTTGGTCTTTCACTGCAGACCAATCAGACTCTCCTACGAGGTCTGCTGACACAGACAGGAAGTGGCTCACAGACCAATCAGGCAACAGTCCAGTACATCAAGAAGAAGATTGAAGAGACTCCCTCTGCAGAGCAAAGCATCAACCTGTTCCACTGTCTGAATGAACTAAACGATTGTTCTCTTGTGGAGCAGATCCAACAGTCCCTGAGTTCAGAACGTCTCTCCACAGATGAACTGTCTCCTGCTCAATGGTCAGCTCTGGTCTTCATCTTACTGTCATCAGAAAAAGATCTGGACGTGTTTGACCTGAAGAAATACTCTGCTTCAGAGGAGGCTCTTCTGAAGCTGCTGCCAGTTGTCAAAGCCTCTAACAAAGCTCTGTAAGTGTATAGATAGTTGGATTTATTCATCATTATATAAAGACTCTGTTATTTTATTCAGCAGGAGGGAAAATAAATCCCTCTCTTCTTTAATTCCTTTTCATCATCTCTGAGCTGAGTTGACTGTTTAAGTGTCCAAATACTTACAGCCTTGACTGCATGTTTGTTTATTACTGATTGTATCATATTTAACTGTCACGTTTCCAACTTTTTGAGAATAAAACGTAAAGAATTTGAATCATAGCCAATGAAAGATGATTATCAATGTAGAAACTCCTCATTGCTTAGCAGGTGGATAAAGAGCTGATATTTCTGCTTCACTGAACAAATCTGTGTTTGATGTTTGGTCCAGTTTTCAAATGCAGGTCTGTTAGTTTGCTGTGAGCTGCAGAGCAAACTGAGAGTTTGGTTCCTTTGATTGTCCTTTCAACACAAATGTTATTTGACTTTTTCTTCATTGTTTCCTCTTCAGACTGAGCAGCTGTAACCTCTCAGAGAGAAGCTGTGAAGCTCTGTCCTCAGTTCTCAGCTCCCAGTCCTCTAGTCTGAGACACCTGGACCTGAGTAAGAATGACCTGCAGGATTCAGGGGTGAAGCTTCTGTCTGCTGGACTGAAGAGTCCACACTGTACCCTGGAAACTTTCAGGTCAGGATCCATCAACCTGTTTAGCTGATGATTTGCTCATATCTGATTTACACCAGTGGATAAACAGAAAAACTTTGTTTTTCAAAGTAAATTTTACAAAAATTCAGCAGAACTTTCTAGACTCAGACAATTATTCATCATTTCTCTTGTTTTTGCTTCGGTTGTTGAGGTTTTTTTTAATCCTACAAATGATGTTTAAGGAATTTGTCTTAAATACATTGAGCCTGAACCAAAATGGACCAGAACCAAAAACAAAAATATGAACAAAAAAGAACAACAGAACAGACCAGCAGGTGTTGACAGAGGGTTCCTGTGTGATGTTGTGTGTGTCTGCAGGCTGTCAGGATGTCTGATCACAGAGGAAGGCTGTGCTTCTCTGGCCTCAGCTCTGAGCTCCAACCCCTCCCATCTGAGAGAGCTGGACCTGAGCTACAATCATCCAGGAGACTCAGGACTGAAGCTGCTGTCTGCTGGACTGAAGGATCCACACTGGAAACTGGACACCCTCAGGTATGGAGAGGCCTGCTGCAGCCACAGACAGTGTGGGATAGAGGAGGAAGAGCTGGAAACATTTAGTGTGTCACAGCTGATGACAGATCCCTACAGAAGTGCTTTGAATTCAACAGCACAAAGAGGGGTTTTCTCTAATTCTGACTTCAGTATCTCATCATGGCTCACTGTGTCATATTTAAGAGAAAATATGTGACAATCATTAAATCAGGTGTGGTCAGCTGTTTTCTGTGACCTGAGCAGGACTTTCTCAGACTGGATTTCATGCTGCATCAGCACAAAGCCAGTGTGGAAACATTTGAGCTGCAGCTGGTTGAACTGCTCCTGAACCAACAGAGCCACTTTGAGCACTCAGAGTGCTTTCACCAACAACCCCAAAGACTTTAGATACCTGTTCAGTGCTGACACACTAATAATAACATCCCAACAATAATAAGACCATCTACACTGCTCAGAGACATTCATCTGCCAGTGTCTCAGACCGAGGAGGAAATGAAATCATTAGGGATGCATCGATTGTTTGGCCATCGAAAAGTGCATTTTCGGTTTCTGGCCGAAGGACTTTTATCACCGAAACAGCACGGTCGAAACAGGATCTTGTTCCGATGTAAGCGGAAACCGCGGCCAGTATGAGCTTGTCTGGAGGGGCCAACATGTCTGCGGTGTGGACGTATTTCATTAAATCTGAGAAAGACACACAGATAGCAATTTGCAAAACATGTAATGTCGAAATTTCATCTGCAAAGAATTTGTCCACGTCGGGTTTAATTTTTCACCTGAAATCCAAACATCTCGATCTTTATCCTGAATATGAGAGGAATGCAGCACAGAAAAGGAAAATCCCTCCGAGCACGTCCACTCCGTCTGTTGCGGACGTTTAAAAATTAACTTAAAGCGCTGCAATTCTTGGTGCATTTGTTGCTGTTAAAGGCCTACAGTTAACATATGGACTATGGCAATCTTTGTTTTGATACACTATTATGTTGTAGTCCTACAGCGAAAAATTTTTTCTGAGAGAACATATTTAATTTTACAATCTTGTTTAAATTGATTTATTCTTTGAAACATTCATATTAATTTATTTAATCGCAATGCCTTGCAATTTTAGTGAGGTTAGCATACAGTCATAGCCATAAATGCAATGGTACTAATAATTGGCATAATAATTTCTTTCAGTGTTTCGGTTTTCGGCCTTGGTTTCCTCATTTTCGGTTTTCGGTCTCGGCCAAGAATTTTCATTTCGGTGTGTCCCTAGAAATCAGGTCTCTGATCATGTCTCTGTCTTCTAAAATATCCATGATCAATAATCAGCTGAACCTCTCTGAGATCCTGATCTTGTCACTCTGAGATCTTTTGTTGTGTCTGACACCAAAAGTGATATCAAATGGAGAAGACAATGATGAAACCTTTCCTCCATGTCACCTCCCTGCTCCGTATAATTCCAAGATAAGGACTCCAGGTCCTTTGTCTCTTTGCTGAATGAACAGAATAATCAAAGCATCTGTGTATGAGAGCCATGTAATGTCCATGTTTGCATGCTGAAAGAGAACATGCTGGTCTGACCCCCCTCCTCCTTTCAGGGTGGAGCCTGGTGGAGTCCGATGCTCGAGACCAGGTCTGAGGAAGTGTAAGTGTGGTTTTCATTTGATTCCTGAAAACAAAGCAGCTCACATTCAACCATCTTCAAAGTGTCAATCAATGATCAGGTGATAGATCAATAACTGCAGCTGTGTTGTGTCCTCTTCTCTCCATCAGATTTCTGTGAACTCACCATCGACACAAACACAGTAAACAGAAAGATCAAACTGTCTGACAACAACAGGAAGGTGACACATGTGGAGGAGGATCAGTCATATCCTGATCATCCAGAGACATTTGACCAGTGGCCTCAGCTGCTGTGTAGTAATGGTCTGACTGGTCGCTGTTACTGGGAGGTCGAGTGGAGAGGAGGAGTTGATATATCAGTGAGTTACAGAGGAATCAGAAGGAAAGGAGACAGAGAAAACTGTGTGTTTGGAAGGAACGATCAGTCCTGGAGTCTGATCTGCTGTAATGGTTGTTATTCTGTTTTGCACAATAACAGAGAGACACCTGTCTCCTCCTCCTCCTCCTCCTCTTCATCATCTTCCTCTGTCTCTGGCAGAGTTGCAGTGTATGTGGACTATCCTGCTGGCTCTCTGTCCTTCTACAGAGTCTCCTCTGACTCACTGATCCACCTCTACACCTTCATCACCACATTCACTGAACCTCTGTATCCTGGGTTTGAGCTCTGGTTGTCTGGGGCCTCAGTGTCTCTGTGTAGAGTGTAGCAGAGAGAGTCTCCTCCTGAAACTCTCTCACTGTTGAACAGATAGTTCAGTCTGTACATGTCTGTCTCTTTCACTCACACACACCTTTTCAGATTCATGTATTAAAGCAGTTTATTTGTTAAACTCTTCTAAATGATTCCTTGTAAACTTCTTCCTCTTCCAGTCCTTTAAAGATGGAAGCTACGATTATTACAGGAGAAAAATGTTGCTGACTTTTACTTTTTAAGATTCTAATCATGATCTTGTCCTTTCACATTAAAAGCATCATTGTGAACATCAGTGTTTTGTCTTTCTCTGAATCTTGGGACAACTGAGCTGATTCTGTTCAAACTAAAATGCTGCCACAGTTTATCTGAAAGATCTGAGAAAAAACAAAGATAGAAACTGAAAAAAACCGTGTTTCAGAGGTTCACAGAGTTAGAAAGCTCCTGACTACTCTGAAGAGTTTGAGCCTTGATTCTAAAAAAGAAAAAAAAAAATTCAGAAAAGACGAGAGATGAAATTTGACTAAAACAAGAAGCCGTGAAGTTTATTTGAAAAATGTTTAAAGCGTTTTTTCAACCTGTTTTTCATGTTTTACAGTGAATCCGGCTGCTGCTACTACTTGTGTACTTTTACTGCTGATGTCATTGGTCGTTTTCATTTTCACACTGCATCACATATTTCTGACAGTCCTTTTGTAGTGTCAGATTTTGTGCAATATGTTCTTATAATATATTCTTCAATATGTGCAAATCCAATTGTGTTCTGCTTATCCTAGACCTTATTCCCTGTTTTTCTCTCTGCATCTCACACACCCACCCCAACTCTGTCACACATACACATACACACACACACACACACACTCCTCCACTCTGTTTCCCACACTGCTCTCCATTGGAGCGCAGCCTATCTTGCACCTGTGGCTGTCTTGGGCACCACACTATACAACAAAGGAGTAAGTCACCCCTGTCCCATACACTGTTCCACCACTGTTCCCCTTACTCTGATAACCTTACTTATGTCACTCCCATCTTGACTCCCCGATACTTTACTCATCTATGTATGTTCCTGTGAATGAGCAGTCCACTGGTGCTGCTTATTTAGCAGCTGCTGTTGTCCAGAGTGCATGAGCTGTTCTCATATTGCTCTCTTGTTGCACTCTCATTCCCACTCTGCCTGTTGCTAAACAACACTGTGCATTTTATCTGAAGAAGACTTGAACACTTAGCATTTTGAAGAAGACAAAAAACTTAAGAGAGTAAAAGATTAAGGTGCGGGTACTCAGACCCGGACCTGGACCCAGCTTCAACTGGCCCTTGACTGGGTCTACAGCCTGGCCTGAAAAATCCACATCACTTTCCCTTGTGATGTTTCCCACATTGTTACCCTGGTTGTTATGTTTTTAACAGTGCAGCCTAACTTCCACTTTACAATACATCTGCTGGTTTTACAAGTTCATTACACTGTTGTAATATTTTACAGTGCATCCCCTATTTATCATTTTACAGTGATCCTTTTAGTTGTTAGTTGTGTTTTTTTTACAGTGTATCTACTTGTACAGAAAACATGGATGGAATAATACATGGAACATTATTCAAACTATGACCAGTCCTCATCTTCCTGCTGATGTCATCAATACTGATTGGTACATATTGATCCTAATAATCAGTGTGAGTCCTGTTGGACACTTGTCAGTATTTATAGCAGTGTAATAATATGTGTGTTCACATACAGAGAGTCATTATCAGAATGATGAACATTAGAGCTAAAATAAGTCAGTAAATGTGGAATAATGTCAGTGTGAACATCAGTATCATTGTCAGTGCTGTGTGTGGAGAGTTGTAGTTACTGACAGTGACCAC
The DNA here is from genome assembly GCA_016801885.1 of Toxotes chatareus. Classification (NCBI taxonomy): domain Eukaryota; kingdom Metazoa; phylum Chordata; class Actinopteri; family Toxotidae; genus Toxotes; species Toxotes chatareus. The sequence goes on along the minus strand of JAFBJY010000399.1, from coordinate 26,601 downwards.
TGGAGGACAGAAGACTCCTGTTAAGTCAATACAACAGTCTCACTCCACACACCCCTACACCTCCCAAAATGACTTTTCAAGTAAAAGAAGAAAATGAGATACATGAACAGTCTGTGTTTTCACTGCAGAATGTGAAAAACCTTCAGGAGCACTGAGGAAAGTTTTCATTGTTTGTTGATGCAGGTCAGACACAGCTGCTCCTCAGTCTGAGCAGAGGCCAAAAGTAGAGGTGGTGAGGCTGCAGCTACCCCCCCCCTCCAGGTGGCTGAGGTGTATTATTGTCACACAAACGTGGGTTTTCTTTTTAGTTTAGGAAAGAAAAAAATGATGGCTGGAGTTGCAAACAGCATTTGAGTGGTGCATTTATTTACAGGCCAAAAAAAATGCTACTAGAAAGCAAAGTGAAAATAATGAAAATGAAATCCACAATTTACTGGGTGTTGCATCCCTCACTCTCTCCTCGAGCGCTTTGTTGGCCGGAGCATTATAAACCCTAAGCTCCTCCCAAGACCAACCAATTTACAATCAATGCATTAAATGAGATCTCTGGTCACCACATCTTCATAATCAGGTCCCACATTAAACCCACAACAAAACACAAGTCATCATTTCAATAATTCACTCATACATGAACCTGCTTCATCATATCATCCATTATATTAATGCCAAACCAAAATCCCTCCTCCCACTCAGTGGGACCTGGTATGGCAATGAAGCAGCTGTACAGGTACCTCCTACCACTATATAAGGCAGCCTTCTTCAGCTGCTCTGGTTCAGCCCCCAGGCACAGAGAAGGAGAGGACCAAGATGGCAGCAGCACTGGTAAACTGTAAAATTTAACAGCACACAGGCAGCAAATAATGTCAATGAAGAACATTTGTGAAGTTGTACAAAACACTGTAAACAACACATTACTGCATAATAAAATGTCTGCAAATGTATAAAAAACTGACACATTTCTCTGTGGTGCATTGTGTAACTTGAGGCAGACGACTACTCACTTTACAGTTCAAGTATAAAACAGTAAGAGAACTCATTCAATTCAGATTAGAAATCAGATTATGCAACTCTCTGATACAACATAACATTATGAATCACAACCATATGACATCTGAGCATCAAACCATTTGAAATATCTTAATCTCTCCCTTTCTAGAATCAGTTCACTCTGTGTAGTGTCACTCACTTGAAGCATGGAAGTGATCATGGAAACAAGTTTCATGCTCAATCAAAACAAAAACACTTTGTGCAAAATGATTGATGTTATTTTGCTGAACAGTGGTTCATGTTTTCATCAGTACCAGTGCACACAAAGAGTCCAACACGATACTCAGCTCCACAGCATTTCACCCACTGTGTGACACAGACGATGGCTTCAGAATCAAGGTGAAGAGATGCTGTTATATCTTCAGAAAAATCCAGTGTTTCAACTGAACACATTTTAACTGGACCAGACTCAACTGTTTTTAAGGACAGGCATTCCCAGTGATAGCTGCTTGATAACCTGCTTGACAGATTCCTCTAAATTTTCAGTTGTATAAAGAACTACAGTATTTGGTTCACCACTCCCCAAAAGCTTGGCTATAACTGAAGCACATGTCTTTTTTGTGAGTAGAACCTGAAGGAGCTGCTTCAGTATTTTGGAAATGAGATGAAGTATTTCATCAGTTACAGACTGAGAATTGTTTACTGTCTCTGTGTCGTTGTTGAAAGGGATCTGGTTAGACACACTTGTGTTATCAATGGAGCTGTGTATCTTAATGAGATGTCTCCTGAATCCACAATAACTAGAGAGACATTTACCTGGATACATGGCATGAATTCATTTGAGGTTCCTGAACAAAAGCAACACTGAACCAAAGGATGAATTTCAGAGGAAACATCTCAACATTTTGGCTAAATAAGCTACTTATGGTTTGTTTAACAGCTTTGCTCTGAGCTCTTTTACTCTGTCTGCAAAAATGTGTACAGGCTGGAGAGAGCGTCATCATACTTCACACTGAAAACAAAATGTGACTTGAACAGCTCATCAAAAGCACCAAAGGATGTACATGACTGACATGACAGAAGCTTTTTGTCCAAGACAATATAAAAAGTGAAAACCTGGGTCTTTGAAGTTTCTGTGGTAAGAAGATATGGCTGATGGGTTCCTTCAGTGGTCAGGAGATGATCCTCAAGGCTTTGGGATGACTGAAACAAGAGAAATATGTTTACAAAAATGTGTTTCTAAAACTCAGCAACATCTACAGTATTTGGAAGTTTTGACAAACCTTCTGAAATTTTACCAGATGATCCGTTGTCTCTCCGACGCTGATCTTTGTGGGACGCTTTCTTCCAGCTGGTTGTGGAGTGAGAAGATGAAGCAGCACCAGAAGAGAAGCCATGTTGCTGTCCCACTCTGGGGACAGAGTGAAAAGTACTTTTACACTCATTATATATATTAAGTAGTGTGTTTATGATATTGCTCTGTGCATTGTTCTAGAATAGAATAGAATAGAATATACTTTATTGATCCCTTTGGGAGGTCCCTTGGGGAAATTTGGGTACCAGCAGCAGTACAACACAAGAAAAACACAGTAAGCAGCAATAGAACAAGGGTGGATTCAAGTAAAAAATTAAAATATAAAGTATATACAAACATTGCGCTCTAAGAGGTGGATTCTAATGGTTTTGCTATGATCTTAAACATATACACATATAACAACTATTAATGGCCCAGTTATTATAAATCTGTGCTGGAGAGCAAAGCAATGTTCAGCCCTCACACTGTATCTTAACTGCAGACTTAAGTGGCCTATTTAGACTCAGAGATGCTTTTGTAAAATAAATCAATAAAAACACAATAAACTGATGACTGTTGGACGACTCACATAACTGCATTACTATTCTGATGATAACTGTACCTGCTTCATCAGCAGTGTCAGATCCTTCATTCAGGGCAGCTTTCAGTTGTTGTTTTAAGAGAGACGTCTCTTTCAGGTTCCTGCCTCCTTGATAACTTTATCTTTAAAACTGCTGTTCCATTTTTCAAGGAACCTTGAAGCAACCTCTGCTCCAAACATCAGTGAGAAGTCTTGCAAAATCTAAATAAAAAGAGAAAAACAACATTTTCAAATGTTTAAAATAAACCAATATTTTTACTTAAAAATATATATTTAATACTAACCAGTCCCTTGACATCCAAGAAACGTGGAAACGTGTAATACATCAGCTGACCACTGTGGGTCATGGAGAATCTGCTGACGGCAGTAGAAGGTTTCTCTCATCCTCTGGGACACTAAGTCAGGATCAGCTGTGTGGTGAAGGAGAGATATGGCTTCCATGCATTCATCTCTGATTGGCTGATCATCATATGTTCTGGATGATGTGGGACCTCCTTTTAGCTCCACTCTACTCTGGGATGAAGAGGTGCTTTTGGATTTGTCTTCATGCGCCACTCAAGAAAGAGTTAGGGCCTTTGTTGCTTTGAATATCATAGAAGTTCCTGAAAGAAAAAAAGGTGTCTCAAGAACAAATACTGTATGTTGCTCATATGCAAGGAAGGGAGTTATACTTAATTTTGGAGTATGGGTCTTTCAAAGATGGGAAAAGAGAAACAATCCCGAGGGCATGGAACTCTTTTGTTGCTTTACTAACAGCTCTCCTGCAAGCGGGAAAAAATCTCTTACCATTTTTATCTGTTTTTATAAAAGGATACAGGATTAAGTTGAAGCCTCTTACCCTTCTTTTCCATGCATGTGAACAACAATAATATTAACCAGTAACCGTGTGGTGGAATATTTCAAACTTCCAGTCTCTTCATACTCTTTAATCACATCTCTGCTGGTTTTGAAGTAAGAATTTGCTCCACATTCTCAAAAAGAAAACATTATAAACATATTTACAACTACACTTAGACCTATGTTGTAAGCAAATACATTCATCTAATACCTATTACATACATATTACTTGTATTTTTTAGGAATTATAATAATCTAGTTGTATATAAGTTGCAAGCACACTGTCCATCAAAGGCTGGCATCCAGAATCACTTGTGTCTCTGCTTAAAGTGCTTGAGACTGACAGTGTATCTGTCAGACTTGGAGAGGAGGAGCCTTCACACCCTTGCTGCAGGACACTTAGATCTGAAGATCACACACACACACAAGTATAAGACAAATAAAATCTAAAGTCCAGCACATTAAAACTATATCACATACCTGGCTGGATATTACCTGTCTCAAGACAAAACATTACCATTACCTATAACTCTGCTTACCACAAGTAGTGAGGGTCACATATTCTGTCAGGTCTGAACGATCAGCCAGGTTCATAGATGCTTCAGTAGATGGGAGGTCTGAAATGCAGACAACACATACAGCTTAATATGAACTGATTAAATACTGTACTTTGGAATTCTTATCATCCACTTCTCACAATCACATATTTTTGTCTGTGTCAAGATACAAATCTCTCAAAATATAAGTGCAGCAAAATATGAATTTTAAATGTCCTACCATCATCACTGTAGATGAAAACACAGATCTTTGAAACATCCTCATCCACCTCTGCTCCCTGTTGATCTGTGACTTTCAGTGTTGTAGTCTCTGGGATGAAAAACTTCTGCTGGACTATACCATAACAACTCCACGTTACAACATGTTTACATCTTTATTAATTTAATACTAAACATCTGATTTACCTGCACTGAGAAAATCTGAGAAGCAAGCCTCTTCGAGTTTAATGTTCTTCTTCCCTCCATGTTGTACTTTGATCAACATGTTGGCTTGACATAAAGGAAGAAAATGTCACATGTCTAAAATTTATCCCAACTACACACTGTTAAAATACACGTTTCTCACCGCTGTTCAAAACAGCAAGGCTACAGTTTATAAGCTCAACTGTTAGCATGCTAGCCAAAACTGACTTTTCAGCTGCGTCTGCGCCGTTGAGCAGGAAATTATTCTCTTAAAACACCGACATGCGGTTGCATTGTTGGATGGTTATTTCAAAACAGTATTAATTACCTTCAAGATGCGCGTCGTCATTAATTTGTGAAGCTTATCAAACAGTTTGTCATTACCGTCATACAGATACATCACACGCCACAGACAGTATGGCCGACATTAACGTTTGAGTGAAAGCTAACAGCTCCACAATGGCAGCTAAGGACAGTTAGCTAACTAATGCTGCGGGAGCTACTTGCTCTAAATAATGGAGTAAAAGCAATGGGGTTACGTTCAACATCAAGTTCGCAGTCATTAGCGGTACTATGTAAGTAGATAAAGTGAGAACAATGACAAAATATCACACATTTAAAGTACTTTCTGATAAAAACCATGCTCTTACCAGCCTTGTGACGACGTTCCTTGTGCTGCTCATGCCGCGATAAAATGCATCGTGAACTCCAGGGACAGAGTTAAAACCAGATCCTGAACACCAGGAATAAACTCCAAAATTCAACTCGGCCTGGGTGTACACCTTAACACACACTGTAGTCAGAGTTATAAAATAAACTCCAGAAATGTAACTCTTTCACACTTTTTTTGCCTGACTCCATGTTTAGTACTTTGTGAATTTGCTGTGTGTTAGTACATGTAGTTGTGTACAGTTCAGCTGCTGCTGTCCTTGGTGCTGAATTCACCAACCCAGCTGAATGGTCCTGAGTGCTTATTGTTGTAATTCATTTGGTATTTTTGAGAAGATTGAATATCATTAGTATGGGTTATGTTTTGGTTAGAGTTAGGCTTTCAGTTATGGTGGTTAAGGTTAGGTTAGGTTAGGGGCAAGGGAATGTATTATGGCAACATGTGTCCTCACAACTATAGTAAGAAAATAGAGAGAGAGAGAGAGTGTGTCTGTGTGTGTTTGTCCTTTGATGCCTTTGATGTATCATCATTCTACAGCCTGATGTCACAGGCTGCAGTAAGTGGACACACAGCCAGAGACAAGTTCAGAAGTCAAACAGGAGCAGAAACAGTTGGACTGGACAGGACTTGCTCATGATTTAGGAAGAAAGAAGCACTCAGATATTTCTGTACAATTATTGACAAGGAAGGGAGGAGCTACTGCTGTTACAAGGACAAGAGGACACTACAGGAAAGTCCAGATCACCTCCAAGGTTTGCAGTAAGTCAGTACATGTTAGTAGTTCATGTCAGTGTCTAGTTTAGAAGTTAATGTTTTGAAATGTTTTGTCCAAATGATAAGTTTGTGAAATTGGGACGACAAATAATATGGACAATATTGAGTTTTCTTTTTATGCTGATCATGATTGTGAGATATTGTCATAGTTGCTCAACTTTGTTTTGGTGTGATGCACTGTAGTTTGTGTTAAAGCAAAGGATTTCTAGGAAGTCTGTACTGTCTGCAACAAGATCCTTTCTAAAGAAATTCTAATGGAAATGATAGAGCATAAAATCCACAGTCCCTGTCCTGTGGAAAAGTTGACTTCCAGAGTTGAAAAGAAGCAAACATGAGGCTTCAACAGTCTGAGTAGATCAAGTTTCTATCTTCCAGGTATTTTTAGTCCAAAATTCCCCTCTTTGTGTTTCTACACCTAATGTTTCCTTGCAAAGCTGTGGTGGACAGATGGAAACACAGAGAGGAAATTCTGCACTAAAAGACACTAAAAGGTGTTCAGAAGCTTAAGGTTGTTACAGAGGTGCCCTGAAAATTAGCATATTATGGGGTTTTTCAATTAGAGAATAAGTTGTGATGACATGCATTTCCATTACAGCCTCACAGGAGTTAGCAGGGTAGCTGTGTGTTAGAAAATAACGTGTTTATCAGTGAGTTAGTATCACTTTATTAGTGGTTCAGATCAGTGGCAGTTTTTGGCATGGGCAAACCGGGCAGCCGCGCGGGGCAGCATCACATGGGGGGCGGCACAACCACGTGAAAATTTTTTTTTTTTAAATCTGCACCGCTAAGCGGTTTTCTATTATCTATCATATTACTTTGTGGGGAATGAGCAAATTGGCGCCCCCTGCAGCTGCAGGCGCCCTTGCCTGCTGAGAAGGTGCCGTGCTCAGAAGCTGTGTGAGGAGAGGAAAGGGGAGGGGTCGCGGGGGCGCAGGGGTGCGGGGAACAGTTCACCTCTGGGTCTCTCCCAAATAGAATGCACAAGGCCGGAGGGGGGGTCTTGCCCAGGGAGTAATTCAATGTACAACCGCCACTGGTTCAGATGAACAAATCACTTTGCTGTGCAGTAAAGTGGAAGAAACACTTGCAGCGTTCCAGCACAGCTTTAGTGACAGTGGCTGTTCACAGCATGGCTTAATGTGAGTACACCTCCACAATGGAAAACACTATTTGTTAGAATGAGGAGTATATTGATTTTAGATGTCACATTTCCAGGCCACTCACCTTCCCAGTTTAGTATAAGGAAGCTGGTATATTTGTTTGGAAAGCTTGTACTGTGGTTTTGGAAGCCACGCCTCCTTGTCTCTTGTGGCCCCAGTCAAGTTCTCTACATACTGAACAATATTTTCCCTTTTGAAACCAAAATGAAAGTTTTGTGTTCATGGTGATATATACATTGACAATTGGAAGTTATTACCAATCATCGTAACTTATTTGGAACCTTTTCTGTACATACATAGGGTCATTGGTAAATCTTTGGTCTGGGCCCGCTGCTTTCCGTGGGTGTTTTCCACAGAGCAGCCCGCACCTCCACTGATGTCACAGAGAGCAGTGTGTCCTGTGTCCCCTCTGTGGCCACAGCTCTTCTCTTTGAGCGTTGTTGAGCTCATCAGGGAGTGTGGTGTGGGTGGAGATGTTCATCAGGTTTTTCTCTCTGTAGTCTGTGATGCGCTGGAGTCCCTGCCACATGCGCCGTGGGTCTGAGGTGTTGTAGTAATCCTCCAGCTTCAGTCTGTACTGTCTCTTGTCTGATGTCTGATGGATCTACAAAGGTCATATTTCTCCTTTTTGTATTCCTCAGCAGTGCCTGAGACATAAGCAGCAGAGCGAGCACGTAGCATGGACCACACTTCACAGTTTATCCAGGGTTTGTTATTGGGGTAGGTTTTAATCCATTTTGTGGGAATGATATTGTCCGTGCATGTGCTGATGTAACCAGTAACTGCTGCAGCATTCTCCTCTAAGTCCACAGTAGACTCCTCTCTAAAGGCAGCAGTTTTGAACACCTCCCAGTCTGTGTTGTTAAAGCAGTCCTGAAGCATCTGTTCTGATTCTGCATTCCATACTTTAACAGTTCTGCAGACAGGTAGTGCTTGAGGAGCTTACAAACAAAGAACCAGAGAACAGCAAGAAATCAGGCCTCAGGTTTCAATAAAGATATTCAAACTTACTGCAAGTGTCAGTGAAGGAAGTCAGTAGCGACACTATAGGTAAATGAACTCGATACATAAACTTGGTTCATGTCTAACCAGAATTTTTAGGCCCTGTTTGAATTTGCTACCATGGATAGATGTCTGTTACCCTCCCTGTCTAATTTAGATGAAGTTTTGGTATTTGTCACTTTAACCATTAATATTTATTTCATTTCTTTTTCAGTCTATTTACACAAAATTATCTAATCAACTCAAAGGTTCATAGACTGAAAAGGTTCTGGGAAGTTCTTTTGAAAAATGGATCCTAAATTTAACTCTAACAAATTGCACAGTCCTGAAGCACTAATGAAATATTTGATTGGTGTGTTGGAGTAAAGTGAGACACACACACATCGTGTTTAGATGTAACAGAGCCCACAGCCATTCTGAAGAATGACACAATCAGAAAATCCATTTGGCCTTTGAGGAATTTAATTGTGTGCCTGCTCCAAATGCTATGCTAGGTCTATGTGGAGCAGCTTGTGTGAAACATTATGTTTCTGTTTGTTTTCTATGAAACTGTGAATATTATTAGCTGACTGGATGAATAGAACACAAGAGACATTTGTTTGTGCAGATAGATGAGACCTTAATGTGTCGACTAACCCTTATTTTAAGATGCACACATACACTTTATGGTTTAGTTTAGCAAGTAGTTATAGTTATGGCAAAGCAGCATCAGGTAAAACAATGAAGAATGATCAATACAGATCCTGATTTGCTGTAAGTCCCACATTCTCCATGATGTTGTGTGTGTGTGTGTGTGTGTGAGGTGTTTATGGAACTGACAAAATCATCTTGACATCTTGATGGAAAAGAAGGATGAAGGAAAAGTTCTCACTGCAGCAGCTGTAGAATTTTATTATGACCACAATTACACCACAAGAGCCAGTTTGACTCTGTCATTTCCAGACTCTGTGTTTCCAGTTCACCATTCACCTCACAATGATGTACTTTATTTCTTCATGATGACTCTTGAAAGTTTTTGAAGAGAGGAGAAAATTTCTTCTGTTGTTTTTGCCTTTTTTTTCCTCAAATCTTGTTTTAAAGATTTTCATGATTCAAAGAAAAACACATTTTCTTGGTGGTCGGTGAAAATGAGGAACTGTTCCATCATTTATCCAGAAGTTTCTATAGTAATGTGATCATTATTCTGTGACTGTGACAGGAGGAGTTCAGTGAATTGATGTGACTCGTCTGTGCTCTTTCACTGCTCATTTTAATGAAGTATATATTCCCTCTCTGTATTATGATATTGGATTGTAACTCAGCTTTACCACAACACTGTCATTGTACACCTGTATGTTTTGTTCACCGTGTTGATCCATCTGTCTTCCTGTATTCATTCTCTCACTCCCTCGCTCACTACAACCACATACACTAAATACACTAAACTGTAGTAAACTGTGGAAAAGCAAATCCATTATGTGTGAAACATAATGTGGCTGGATGATGTTCAGAGGAAACAGATTTTCTGAATGAATGAGGTAATGAAGTTTATTAACAGCAGTGGAGGTGGGAGACTGGGGTTTGTATCCAGAGTCCACTCTGTGGTTAGGTTTGGTATTTACAGCTATTTAACAATACACACAAGCTAACTTGCATACGGCCTAATACAAATGTCCCACACACACATTTCATCAGAGAGACCAGCTCTCAGAAATAAGTCCAGCGGTGGAGACAGTCCAACAGGCTCCACATGTTTCTGCACTACTCTACTACTGTGCTGAGAGGAGACTGTACTGAAGCTGTCAGCTGTACCATCAGCCTCTGAGGCTGCTCTGCTCTCTGTGTCACACACTGCTACTGTACATGAAGACTGCTGTCAGCTCGGCTCAGCTCCACTCATCACTAACTTCATTTAGAGCAAACAGAGCTCTGCTGTAACAGGAAGCAGCAGAAAGTCAGAGGAGCGCAGACCTCTCTGTCATGTCAGGTGTTTTCAGGAAGGGACGTCACTTCACAGACCTTCACAACTCGAGTCAGCATCAGACGGACACACGCACAATAAACATCCACGGTAGCTGGAATTTCCCTCTCAGCTCCGGTGTTTCCTAGTGGAAAACGCCAGGACATGAAATGAAAAGAGTGAAACGATCCTTTGCCTTGAAATCCAAAGAGGAAAGCGACGGCGGGGATCCACACGGTGTGTATCCAGAAGTAAAGCATGGTGTCCTTTAATCAGCTGCAAAACCTCCGCGCTCTTCCCGACGAAGCTCCGTGTCCAGCGGTTCATTTCCAGAAGAGAAAGCGCTGCAGATGAAGCCGAGCGGAGGAAGAAATCCCAGTGTGAACGCTGCTGATGAACACAAGAGCTGGAGACTCTGTCGCTGCTTCTTCTGCTGCTTTCACACGGACATTAGCGACCCCTACCGGAACTGTTATCCAGAGAGGAAGAGACTGTGTCTGTGTGTGAGTCCTCTGTCCCTTAGCCAGCAGTTTGTCTCTGTGTTATTCTGTCTCTGCACCGTTAAACATTCATATTCAGGTGGACAGTTCTTTTATCACATATTAAAGCTGTGTGATGTTCACTGACACTGACCATGTGTAGTTTAAGTTTTCTGTCTTAAGTTTTCCTTAAGACAGAAGATGAGCTGATTAATGCAGGAAACAACATGAGACTCAAGTATCTGCCTTTATAATTCTAAAACATGAGCTGAGGACAAAAGGTGAAGACGACAGCTCTCATGGAAAATTAGCACATTTTCCACTTTTGATATATGATGGTATTATAAAATATATATGTCTTTTCAGTCTAAAATCCTTCTAGTGTATCTACAGGAGCTGATTAGTCCCATATATACAGTGGTGTTACAGTATATGTCAGAGGTCAAAGTGAAGACAGTCTAGTTGGTCTCATTGGATAAAGCCAGTTATCTGTGTGCAAACAAGCGTGACAGCAGATTTATTCCACTTAGTTCTGTCAGAGCCACTGAAGCTGTTTCTTTACTTTTTATTCTTCCCTCGAGCTGCAGTGAGAACATCTACAGAAGAAACATTATTATTATTATTTACTGTCCAACACAGTAAAGTGTAAATGTCCATCATTTACACTTTACTTTAAAGCAAAACTCTGTTCATGTGACTCAAACCAGTAAATGTCTGGTTTCAGCTAATTTAACCTTTGGGCTGATGAATGAACGACTACCTGCTGCATAATCAGACTCATCACTACATTATTCACTGCACAAGCAGCTGCACACTGGTTCACACCTGAGAGAATAACGTCTGTCACTGTTCAGTTAGAAGAGCAAAGAAGAAGCAGGTGGTAGAAGAAAAACTGATGAGAGGAGGAAACGGAGGAGGGTGAGAAAAAGATGAATAATTACTGAACCTGCAACATCAACAGACGCCTGTCAGTGCCAAAGAAATGATTCTTATCAAGAAAGGCAGCGATTAAAGCAACTAGCCTCATCTTCATGTTCCAGATGCTCACACAGTTTTTGAAAAGTAAAGTAAACCAGATGAAAATAAATCATTCATGATTTGACTCAAGATGAAGAAAACATATCTCTTTACCTGGATGCATGAAATAAAAGTAATAAATCAGTGAAGGTTCAGAATGGTTTCAGTAAAATATCACAGATCTTATTTAAAGCTCTGTTACTCTGTCACAGCAGACAGCAGGACAATGACAGTGAGAAGACTAAAGGAGACATGGAGCTTTGTCCTGGTTTGAAGGACAGAAGATGGAGGACAGTCTGTGTGTGGCTGCTCTGTCTGGGGAGACTGGTGGAGAAGAGACTGAGGTCCAAACCCTGACAGGACACAAGAGAGCAGCTCCAGCCCTCTGACAGAAGACAGGCTGGGAGGGAGGACAGCTGTCCAGCTGTGGATCAGCTACTGGACACTGACGGGACACACACCATCCCTCTGGCTGTCCCATAGAACAAACCCTGACTTCATATCAGGTGAGGATGTGTCTTTCATTTAAACTGAGGACTACAGGAAAAGTATAAGCTTCATTTGTTCAGAAGCTGTTTCCAGTTATTGGAATTTTAAAATAAAATCTCAGTTTCATCACAAACAAAACAGATTCTATAAATTCCCTTGACAGAAGTAAAAACCAATCTCATTTCTATTATCAGCTGAATAAATGTTCATTTTCTCCATCATGAAGGATCATCAGCTCACCATCTGCTGGGCTACAGAGCTGATCAGCTCAGCAGACGTGTTGTGATCTAATAGGATCAGACAGGTGGAGACATGAAGGATGAAAACAGCTCTGCTCCAACGAAGGAAGCAGAACTAGAAACAGGCAGAGACACCTGCTGTACTGATTTCATCAACACTAACAGAGAAACACAGAGATGGAGTGAAGTTTCATTCATGCATCTTAGTTTAATATTTAAAGGTTATTCTGGACCATGGAAAATAAAAGTCCCAGAAAAAGCTAGTACTCCTGACATCAGGAATGAATTTTAAAATGACTCATGAGCTGATTTAAAAATCTCAAATGTTTTGATGTGCATATAAAATATAAAGTATGAGGGAAAGCTGTGTTTTTATTCAGTGTATTGAAAACTCACCACTTCAAGCTTCTCCTTCCTCCACCTGTTTCTCTCCCCTCCTTTCATCTGTCTCTATGTAGACTCACTCCTTCCTGTACTGTCTCTCTACATCTCCTTCACTTCACCTTCAGCTTTACTTTTCATGTCAGTATCATCCACATACAGAGACGATAGAAGCAAATGGGTCATTTAGCAAAGACGAACACATCAAAGATAAAACACAAACGTTCTACATGCTCCTAAAGTCAGAAACACACTCAAACAGGCAAACACATGCACACCCTCCTACAGACTGTCCACACTGCTGCTCTCTGTGTCTGTGAGATCACTCGTCACCACTTTGTTCCTCCAAATATAACAGTGATAATATTTGTGTCTGTGAAAGGACACATATACACACTGTTACACATTCTCCACCTGCTTTGTGGTTGTGTGAGGAGTGTGTGAAGTGTGGGGCGAGCGTCACAATGACTGACTTCTCCTCTCTGCTTGGTTCCACTCAGCTGCCTGTCACTGACTCTTCAGAGCAAAGTGTTGGAGGTTAAAGCTCTTTTTTCCTGAAGCTGGAGCTTTTAACAGGCCACATTCACATTCACATTCAAATTCGCAGGGGTCAGCACAGCTGGAGTGCAATGGCTGAGCCTCACCCTGGGTGAACCACCTTGTTGATCATGGTATCTCCCCTGCCAGGTAAGTATGAGCTGCAGTTGGAAGAGAGCGGGTGGTGGTCACCAGGCACAGCACTCTGGCTGACGGTGCCTACAATGCATAATCCCACATTTCAGTGCCTCGAGCATCAGCTCCCCTTTGCCTGTAACGTTTATGGCTGAAAAGACACAAACACTGCTGCAAATAGGCTGCGGCGTGCGGCAAACACACTTTGTTGGATCCACCCATCATGCACTGCTCTGCCAAAAACAAAGGAACACTGTGTGAAATGCCACTAGTCAAGCTGTCTCTTGGGAAAGAAAGCAAAGGCCCACCTGGTACACTTTCCTTGTCTCAAAGACGCCAGCATCCCCACCAAAGCCTAAAAATAAAGTATACCAGTGAAATGACAACATCTAGCACACATTTCTTCCACAAAGAAAGAGCAAAGTGGGACAGGGGAGCTCACACTTGTGGCGCTCTATAAAGATGTTTGACTTTTCACCAACTCAAAAGGCTCAGCCATACGGCCAAGCCAGCCAAAATTAACTTCCATTCATTGGTGTTCTTCTCCACGGAAGTCTTTAGTAAAAGGCCAAAGACTTGTGCGTTATGAAGAGAAACAAGAGTCAGAAAAGGCCTGTCCCAGAGAGCAGCTGAGGACACTAGTCGTCCCAGCTACCGCCATCGCCATACGCCTCCCTTGGCTGGCCGCGTGCTAAATCTCAGCCTCCCCTCCATTGCCTGCTGTGTTGTTGAGCAGGGTTCCCTGGGTGATATCAGTAAATCAACTGACTGGTTGTGCACAATTCACTTGATAAAAACTTAGCCGCATTTTCTTTCAGCCACTGTAAAAGTTTGACTCCTAACTAAACAACCGTCACTTGTCGCGGTGTCCCGTTTGTAAGCCAGCTTGTCAATTGCCACCACTTAGCAACTCCGCCCATCTGTCTGCTGTGTACTTTTCCCTGGTGCTATAGAATAGAATAGAATAGAATAGAATAGATCTTTATTGTCACTGTCACAGGTACAATGAAATTTAAAGTGCTCTCCAGTCAGTGCATAAAAAATATTAAAAAGAATAAATAAATAAAACATATAGTAACATTAGCAGCATACATAACAGACATACACACGCAGTCATACACACCAAATCATTGCCTAAAAACAGCGTATTGCATATTATTTTTTTGCAGTATTGAGGGTTGTTATTGAGGTTGGATAAAAACTGTGTTTGAGTCTGTTTGTCCTTGCATTTATTGACCTGTACCTTCTGCCTGAAGGCAATAGTTCGAACAGGAAGTGACCGGGATGGTGGGTGTCCTTTATAATGTTCTGTGCTTTTTTCAAACAGCGAGAACTGTGTAGTTCTTCCAGCGTGGGGAGAGGGCAGCCGACTATCTTTTGGGCAGTGTTGATGACCCTCTGGAGTGCTTTCCTCTGAGCCGCTGTGCAGCTGGTGTACCATACACACATGCAGTATGTTAGTATGCTCTCAATAGAGGCACGATAAAAGGAGGTTGTTGGCCCTGCTCCATGTTGACAGTCGCTCCACCTCATCTCGCAAATTTCACCATTTTGTTTCTGTGATGGACAGGGGAGCAGTCACGTGTGTAGAGACAGTAGAGCAAGGGACTCAGCACACAGCCCTGGGGAGAGCCAGTACTGAGGCTTAGGGCTGTGGATGTGTGGTGGCCCACTCTGACCCTCTGTCTGCAGTCAGAGAGGAAGCTGTCTATCCACATGCAGATTGAGTGTGGAAGCCCCAGGTCCCCCAGTTTGGCCACTGGCTTGTGAGGGAGGATGGTGTTGAATGCAGAGCTGTAATCTACAAAGAGCATCCGCACATAGCTCCCTTGCTGCTCCAGGTGTGATAGTGCAGTGTGGAGTGCTGTGGCTATGGCGTCCTCTGTGTCCTCTCAAATTGTCTTCTATCCTCCTCCTGTAGTCTGCCTTAGCCTCTCTGATGCCCCTCTTCAGGTTGGCTCGGGCTGTGCTGTAGAGGCCTTTGTTGCCGGACCTCTATGCAGTATTCCTCTCTTTCAACAGCTGCTGGACCCCCCGTGTCATCCAGGGCTTCTGGATGGGGTAGACCCGGGTGCGTTTGTCCACTGTGACAGTGTCTATGCAGTTCTTAATGTAACACAAAACACTATCTGTGAATACCTCCAGGTCCTGATGTTCAAAGATCCCCCAGTTGGTCCTCTCAAAGCAGTCCTGCAGCTTCTGGGAGGCACCCTCTGGCCATGTGGCAACAGTCTTTGTGATGGTGGGAGCAGTTTTTCTGAGGGGGGCATATGAGGGGATATGAGTGGTCGGACTGGCCCAGGTGTGGTAGTGGTCTGGCCTTGTAGCCCAGTTTGATGTTAGAGTATACCTTGTCTAGGGTGTTATTTCCCCTTGTAGCACAATTAACATGCTGGTGGAATTTAGGGAACGCTGCCTTTAAGTCTGCATGATTAAAATCCCCTGCTACGATATTCACAGCATCAGGATACATACTCATTGGCATCTGGTGGAATATAAACAGCCGTAATCATGATCACAGTGAACTCCCTTGGGAGATAGATGGGCCTGCATTTAACAGTCAGATATTCTAAATCTGCAGAGCAATGACTGTCTACGTGAACAACAGCTGGTGTACCAACACAGTGACGGTAAACACAGAGCCCCCTCCTCTGCTTTTAACGGAGTCTACTGTTCTGTCATGGCGCTGCGTGGTGTAGCCTGCTAGCTCAATGGCAGAATCCGGGATAGATGGGTGAAGCCAGGTCTCCGTGATAAGCAGAATGCACGCATTCTTCACGGTGTTGTTCGCTGCAGTCTGTAGCCTCAATTCATCCATTTTGTTCGCAAGGGATCTGGTGTTTGTGAGAAACAGGCTGGGAAGCGGTGGTTTGAGTGGCTACCTCCGTAGCCTGGCTAGTCCGCCGGCCCTGCAGCCTCGCTTTGCCTCCTTTCTCTGCGCAGCCTGCGCCTCCTCCCTGCTGGGATGGTAATCCATGGGGAGCCGGGGCTCCTCACTAACTCCACCGGAATCTTGTGTGTGCGGAGAAACTCGCTTGTTACACACCGTTCGTAACATACATGAGAAAGGTGAGCAATGACTAATGTTCTTATTTCCTGTCGCAGCAGTTGCCTTAAATTGTTTTTTCTACAGTATCACTGCAGTTAGTATGAGATTTTTCTGATTATTATCAAAAAATAAAAATGTAACCTAAAAATACTAAATATTTTTAATTTGGTTTTATTCTATTTATCACTTAATAAATTGTAATAATCTGTCCCTCTCTTCCTGTCTGGTCAAGCCAGGCTGTTGAGGTAGCAGTTGAGGAAAGAGGAGAGAGAGTGTTATAATATTTCTGAAATCTATTCCAAATATTTGAAGCTGTCATTTACTGAGAGCTCTCCTCTCTCCACTTCCTGGTGGACTGTCAGCCAACGTGCTCCTGACCTTGTGTGCAAGATGCATTTAAAATAAACCATTGAATGTGTAGTTACTGCGAGTTTGCTGGTGGTTTTTGGGAGCTGGGATTTTTCCTTTAAATGTTGCGCCATGGTTTCCCCTAGGCCAAGACGTAACAATAGTAAAATACATTGCTTCGGGGAACACATACATAAATTAGTTTGTTGTGCACCGCTAATTATGAGGGGCCGGTCTAAGCCAAAAATGCCAGGGCATTTTTTTTTGTCCCAGTCCAGCCCTGCTCCAATGCTCCCACTTGGCGTCAGGCTCTCTCAAAGTGACTTTATAACCTCTTCAACCACAATGTTTGGATTCACAGATGAAATTCAGATGCTCCTCTGTGGTCCAGCTCAGAGTCTACAATGCAACACACCTCACTGATCTCTTTACATTATTCATCCAATTCACCTAAACACAAATGAAACAGAGTGAGAATCCTCCAGAGTCTCATCAGTTCCCCTGAGGCTCATCAACACATGTAAACATGCTTATTGACTGATCATCTGATCTGATTTGTTTTATTGTTGCTTCTCAGTCTTTAGTGTTGACTGAACAGGAGTCTTCTGCCCTCCAGTGGTCACTGTCAGTAACTACAACTCTGCACACACAGCACTGACAATGATACTGATGTTCACACTGACATTATTCCACATTTACTGACTTAATTTAGCTCTAATGTTCATCAGTCTAAGAATGACTCTCTGTAAGTGAACACACATATTATTACACTGCTATAAATACTGATGTCTGACTGATGGACAAATAATCAGAGAGTTTACTGCCCTCCAGTGGTCACACTGACAAGTGTCCAACAGGACTCACACTGATTATTAGGATCAATATGTACCAATCAGTATTGATGACATCAGCAGGAAGATGAGGACTGGTCATAGTTTGAATAATGTTCCATGTATTATTCCATCCATGTTTTTAGTACAAGCAGATACACTGTAAAAAATGTGACTCACTGTAGAACATGAAAAACAGGGTGAACATCAGGTATATACTGTAAAAATGAACAATGAAGTTAAAAAACTCTTTAAACATTTTTTCAAATAAACTTCACAGCTTCTTGTTTTAGTCAAATTTCAGTTTTCACTCTCATCTTTCCTGAGTCTTTTTTTTTAAAGTTGACTTTTAAAATTCATAGTATCAAGGCTCAAACTCTACAGAGTAGTCAGGAGCTTTCTAACTCTGTGAACCTCTGAAAGACAGTTTGACAAGTTTCTGTCTTTGTTTTTCTCAGATCTTTCAGATTCAGCATTTTAGTTTGAACTGAATCAGCTCAGTTGTCCCAAGATTCAGAGAAAGACAAAACACAGATGTTCACAATGATGCTTTTAATATGAAAGGACAAGATCATGATTAGAATCTTAAAAAGTAAAAGTCAGCAACATTTTTCTCCTGTAATAATCGTAGCCTCCATCTTTAAAGGACTGGAAGAGGAAGAAGTTTACAAGGAATCATTTAGAAGAGTTTAACAAATAAACTGCTTTAATACATGAATCTGAAAAGGTGAGTGTGAGTGAAAGAGACAGACATGTACAGACTGAACTATCTGTTCAACAGTGAGAGAGTTTCTCTAACAGGAGGAGACTCTCTGCTACACTCTACACAGAGACACTGAGGAACCAGGAGACCAGAACCAGAGCCCAAACCCAGCATACAGAGATTCACTGAATGTGGTGTTGAAGGTGTAGAGGTGGATCAGTGAATCAGAGGAGACTCTGTAGAAGGACAGAGAGCCAGCAGGACAGTCCACATACACTGCTACTCTGTGAGAGACAGAGGAGGATGATGAAGAGGAGGAGGAGACAGGTGTCACTTTGTTATTGTGCCAAACAGAGTAACCACGATCAGAGCAGAACAGACTCCAGGACTGATTGTTGTCTCCAAACACACAGTTTCCTGTGTCTCCTTTCCTTCTGATTCCTCTGTAACTCACTGATATATAAACTCCTCCTTTCCACTCGACCTCCCAGTAACAGCGACCAGTCAGACCATTACTACACAGCAGCTGAGGACACTGGTCAAATCTGTCTGGATGATCAGGATATGACTCATCCTTCTCCACACGTGTCACCTTCCTGTTGTTGTCAGACAGTTTGAGGTGTCTGTTTACTGTGTTTGTGTCGATGGTGAGTTCACAGAAATCTGATGGAGAGAAGAAGACACAACACAGCTGCAGTTATTGATCTATCACCTGATCATTGATTGACACTTTGAAGATGGTTGAATGTGAGCTGCTTTGTTTTCAGGAATCAAATGAAAACCACACTTACACTTCCTCAGACCTGGTCTCAACCATCGGATTCCACCAGGCTCCACCCTGAAAGGAGGAGGGGGGTCAGACCAGCACGTTCTCTTTCAGCATGCAAACATGGACATTACATGGCTCTCATACACAGATGGTTTGATTATTCTGCTCATTCAGCAAAGACACAAAGGACCTGGGGTCCTTATCTTGGAATTATACGGAGCAGGGGAGGTGACATGGAGGAAAGATTTCAACATTTGTCTTCTCCATTTGATATCACTTTTGGTGTCAAACACAACAAAAGATCTCACAATGACAAGATCAGGATCTCAGAGAGGTTCAGCTGATTATTGATCATGGATATTTTAGAAGACAGAGACATGATCAGAGACCTGATTTCATTTCCTCCTTGGTTTGAGACACTGGCAGATGAATGTCTCTGAGCAGTGTAGATGTTCTTATTATTGTTGGGGTGTTATTATTAGTGTGTCAGCACTGAACAGGTATCTAAAGTCTTTGGGGTTGTTGTGGTGAAAGCACTCTGAGTGCTCAAAGTGGCTCTGTTGGTTCAGGAGCAGTTCAACCAGCTCCAGATCAAATGTTTCCACGCTGGCTTTGTGCTGATGCAGCATGAAATCCAGTCTGAGAAAGTCCTGCTCAGGTCACAGAAAACAGCTGACCACACCTGATTTAATGATTGTCACATATTTTCTCTTAAATATGACACAGTGAGTCATGATGAGATACTGAAGTCAGAATTAGAGAAAACCCCTCTTTGTGTTGTTGTTGAATTCAAAGCACTTCTGTAGAGATCTGTCATCAGCTGTGACACACTAAATGTCTCCAGCTCTTCCTCCTCTATCGCACACTGTCTGTGGCTGCAGCAGGCCTCTCCATACCTGAGGGTGTCCAGTCTGCAGTGTGGATCCTTCAGTCCAGCAGACAGCAGCTTCACTCCTGAGTCTCCTGGATGATTGTAGCTCAGATCCAGCTCTCTCAGATGGGAGGGGTTGGAGCTCAGAGCTGAGGCCAGAGAAGCACAGCCTTCCTCTGTGATCAGACATCCTGACAGCCTGCAGACACACACAACATCACACAGGAACCCTCTGTCAACACCTGCTGCTCTGTTTTGCTGTTCTTTTTTTGTTCATATTCTTGTTTTTGGTTCTGGTTCATTTTGGTCCAGGTTCAATGTATTTAAGGCAAATTCCTTAAACATCATCATAACTGAAGCAAAACCAAGAGAAATGATGAATAATTGTATGAGCCTAGAAAGTTCTGCAGAACTAAAATTTACTTTGAAATATCCTACACAAGTTGCCTGTTTATCCACTGATGTAAATCAGATATGAGCAAATCATCAGCTAAACAGGTTGATGGATCCTGACCTGAGAGTCTCCAGGGTACAGTGTGGACTCTTCAGTCCAGCAGACAGAAGCTTCACCCCTGAATCCTGCAGATCATTGTTACTCAGGTCCAGGTCTTTCAGTCTAGAGGACTGGGAGCTGAGAACTGAGGACAGAGCTTCACAGATTCTGTCTGAGAGGTTACATCTGCTCAGTCTGAAGAGGAAACAATGAAGAAAAAGTCAAATAACATTTGTGTTGAAAGGACAATCAAAGGAACCAAACTCTCAGTTTGCTCTGCAGCTCACAGCAAACTAACAGACCTGCATTTGAAAACTGGGCCAAACATCAAACACAGATTTGTTCAGTGAAGCAGAAATATCAGCTGTTTATCCACCTGCTAACCAATGAGGAGTTTCTACATTGATGATCATCTTTCATTGGCTCTGATTCAAATCCTTGGAGACATGACAGTCAACTATGACAAAATCAGAAATAAACAGACATGTACAGTCAAGGCCGTAAGTATTTGGACAGTTTTTGTCCAAGTATTTTGGCAAGTATTTGTTTTGTTCTTCAGGCTCTCAGCACATTCACTTTAAAATATAATAATGGATACAACAGTCAATGACTGCAAAGGATTTTACACTAAAAATTAAATCTGATGAGTTTGTTTCACTTCATGTGTATTTGTCCAGTTACCTTTGAACCACTAAAGGGCTAAATCTCCCACACAGTTCTTTCTATACTGATGTCAACCTGCTCAAATTAAAGCTGAGACTTGGCTCTTTAATGTAGGATCCATTATTTAAATTCAGATTCAATGTGATGAAGCTCAGAGTCTGAAAAACAATAACTGTCCAAATACTAAAATAAAGATAAAATAGTTTATTAGTTGTAAATACAGGGCAGCTGTGTCTCAGCTGTAGAGAGGTTTGTCCATTAATCACAGCTCTCCTCCTGTCAACATCAAGTGTCCTTAGGCTAAAAACCTCAACCTCAAACAATGAGTGTCCAGACCAGCACCTTGTATGGTAGCTGGCTGCCATCAGTGTGTGTGAATGGGTGAATGAGAGGCAGCATGTAAAGAGCTGTAAGTCTCATCTAAATCACTTTATAACAAAACATAGATGAGCTTGTGTATCTCAGTCAGAGTGCATATACACTACTCACAATAAGTTAGGGATATTGTTATTTACACGAGTGCTTTTCCTATTTGGTCTGAATTTTAATGAAATAAGTAAAAGTTCCCTTTGATATTACTAATAATGAATGAGAAGAAACACCATTTTCATTAGTTTAATATTTATTACCCCAAAATTTCGACAATAACAAGGACAGCCCCAAATAACAAAAAACTGACAGTGTCAGTAGCGGGTGTTTCCACCATTTACCGCAATGACAGCTTGACAGCGATGTCTCATACTCCTCCTCACTAGCCTCTTGATGTTGTCCTGAGGCAATGCGTTCCACTCTTCCATAAGTGCTACACGCAGTTCTGCCAGGTGACGTGGGGGTGGGGTGCGATCATCCAGTCTCTGCTTCAGCTGGTCTGAGACGTGCTCTATGGGGTTCAGGTCAGGGACATTGCTGACCATACCATATGAGGCACTCCGACTTCCTGAAGTGGAGCTGTGACAATTCTGGCACGATGTGGTGGAGCATTATCATCCACAAACAGAAAGTTGGGGGTGTGCTGGCGGAACTGGGGATGATGATGGGTTCTATGATGTCTCTGAGGTAAGAACGTGCAGTGACTGAGCCATCTACAATAACCAAATCTGTTTTGCGCTGACTGGTGATGCCTGCCCAGACTGTTGCACCTCCTCCACCAAAGCGAACCCAGGGGACCATGTTGACCTCGGCGTATCGCTTCATCTCGCCTTTCTCCATTCTTTCATTTCTGTGCAAGGTGACCCAACACTCATCAGTGAACAGGACGGTAGACCACTGCTTCATTGGCATTCAAGCCAAAGCGGTGGAGTCGGTTGCGAATGGTTTATCTGGAAACCCTAGTACCCCTCACATCTCGTGAAACGGGCCTGCAGCTGTGTGGCAGTTGCATAACGATGTCTGAGTGCATAGGCACTGGTCATCGTTACGGTCGGTCACTCATGGGGCTCCACTCCTGGACCTGTCATGAACTCTGCCAGTAGTTCTGTGTCTTGATGCAAGTCTGCTGATGACACTTTGAGACACACCAAGTTCACGAGCAACATCTGACTGCCTGCCACCGACCCGACCCGGCGGCGCTATGGCCAGGTGGTGCTGCTCGTCCGTTGTGACGTCGTGTGTTCATGGCTGTTTGAATGATGAACTTGGAATAACTTACTGACAATACCAGCTTTTTATACCCACTGAATGTTGAAATTGATGCCACGCTGAAAAGGGTTGTCTTTTAGTATTTTTTGGTATTGGCCCCAATATGTAAGGAACACTGTACACAGTGAGACCATTACGTGGAAAACACAAAATGAAGTGTGTCTATCACCCCAATACAATTGCCTCCCTATCCCAAAAATCTCTGAAGTGAAACAAACACCGTATGTATGACATCCACTGAGTCTCTCACAATATCCCTAACTTATTGTGAGTAGTGTATAGGAGCTCTACAAATTATGAAGAAGGATAAAAATAAATAGACTGAAAAACTCAAAGATTGTATAAACTGTGAAAATCATTAGATATGGGCCTCTCTAAAGTCAGCATTGCTGGACTCAAGAAATATCTGCAGTCATTTCAAACAAACTGGAACTTGATCTGACCTGAGAGTCTCCAGGGTACAGTGTGGACTCTTCAGTCCAGCAGACAGAAGCTTCACTCCTGAATCCTGCAGGTCGTTGTTATTCAGGTCCAGGACTCTCAGACTAGAGGACTGGGAGCTGAGAACTGAGGACAGAGCTTCACAGCTTCTCTCTGAGAGGTTACGGCTGCTCAGTCTGAAGAGGAAACAATGAAGAAAAAGTCAAATAACATTTGTGTTGAAAGGACAATCAAAGGAACAAAACTCTCAGTTTGCTCTGCAGCTCACAGCAAACTAACAGACCTGCATTTGAAAGCTGGGACAAACATCAAATACAGATTTGTTGAGTGAAGCAGAAATATCCACCTGCTAACCAATGAGGAGTTTCTACATTGATGATCATCTTTCATTGGCTCTGATTCAAATCCTTTGTTTTATTCTCAACAAGTTGGAGACATGACAGTTAAATATGACACAATCAGTAATAAACAGACATGTACAGTAAAGGCCGTAAAGTATTTGGACAGTTAGGCGTTATGTTCTTCAGACTCTCAGCACATTGACTTTAAAATATAATAATGGATACTACAGTCAATGACTGCAAAGGATTTTACACTAAATATTAAGTCTGATGAGTTTGTTTCACTTCATGTGTATTTGTCCAGTTACTTTTGAACCACTAAAAGGACTGAATCTCCCACAGTTCTTTCTATACTGATGTCAACCTGCTCAAATTAAAGCTGAGACTTGGCTCTTTAATGTAGGATCCATTATTTTAATTCAGATTCAGTGTGATGAAGCTCAGAGTCTGAAGAACAATAACTGTCCAAATACTTCAGGTCTTGACTCTAACTGTGTTTATTAGTTGTAAGTACAGGGCAGCTGTGTCTCAGCAGGTAGAGAGGTTTGTTCATTAATCACAGCTCTCCTCCTGTCAACATCAAGTGTCCATAGGCTAAAGACCTCAACCTCAAACCAGCCCTGATGTCCAGACCAGGACCTTGTATAGTAGCTGGCTGCTATCAGTGTGTGTGAATGGGTGAATGAGAGGCAGCATGTAAAGAACTGTGGGTAAAAGTTCTATATAAACGCAGCCATTTACCAGTTTATAGGTTTAGTCTGTGAAAGCTGAGTCATGATTTTTGAGTCAGAGCATTCTTATACTCAGGCTGTCTCCATCAATTATAACTCATTTGAAATCCTTGTTCTTAGGTTTTCTCATCCAACCTGGAAAACATAACAGCCAGTTCAGTGTACTTCCCTCCTGGGCCGAACTCTGAGTTTCTGTGTGAATTCTCTGAGTTTTATCAAGTTCAGTTCTCAGTACAGATGATGTCATTATTGTAAGTGATTTCAATATTCATGTGGATGTAAACAATGATAGCCTTCTTCTCTCAAAGTGTAAATAAACCAACTCATTGTTTTAACCACGCCCTCAACCTTGTTCTGTCATATGACATTGAGATTTAATCAATAAAAACAACCCCAGGTTTCTCTTCAGCTCTGTAGCCAGGCTGACAGAGAGTCATAACTCTATTGATCCATGTATTCCTATAGCTCTCAGCAGTAATGACTTCATGAGCTTCTTTAATAATAAAATTCTGACTATCAGAGACAAAATTGATCACCTCCTGATCTCAATAAGCACTGATTTTTCTTTAAGCACAGGACCCTCAGAAACAGTAAAACTTCATATGTATTTAGAAAGTTTCTCTTCCACTGATCTTCACCAACTAACTTCTATGATTTCTTCATCTAAACCATCGACCTGTCTTTTAGACCTGATCCCCTCCAGGCTCCTCAAGGAAATTTTACCCCTAATCAGCACCTCTCTACTGGACATGATTAATTCCTCCTTACTAACAGGCTATGTACCACAGTCCTGTAAAGTAGCTGTAATTAAACTGCTTCTTAAAAAGCCTACTCTTGATGCAAGTGTTTTAGCCAACCACAGACCTATATCTAACCTTCTCTCTAAGATCCTTGAGAAAGCAGTTCCCAATCAGCTGTGTGACTTTCTACAGAACAATAATTTATCTGAGGATTTTCACTCAGGATTCAGAGTGAATCATAGGACAGAGACAGCATTAGTGAAAGTTACAAATGACCGACTAAGAGCATCAGACAAAGGACTCGTCTCTGTACTTGTCTTGTTAGACCTTAGTTGTTATGTTATGAGGGTTTTGTGTTGCTTGTGCTTGGTGTGTTTTCCCTCTGCCTTCTGTGGGAGGGTCTTTTCTATTGGAGTGGAGAGGCGTGGCTTTCTGCTGGCTGGTGGTTGGCACACCTGCACCTCGTTTCCTGATCATCACTCCTTTTAAGCCGGAGCTGGGCTTCACTTCGACGCTGGATTGTCTACCTTCAGCGGTAACTCTCTCGCCGCCAAGCAAACTATTCTTCTTTAAGAACCTCTTGTAAACTAACTTTCTGCTCTCTGCTGTTCTCTTCCAGTGAAACCCTCCAGTATTCAGGATCGCTCCTCCAGCCAGTAACTGCCTGCCACGCCACTCTGCCTCCACTCCTTTCAGTCCTGAAAGTTTTTGGACTCGCTTTGTGTTAATCCTTATTAAATCTACTTTTTTTTCACTGCCATCAGCCTGTGGTCTGCTTCTGGGTCCTTTAAAAAACACTCTGACCAAACTCATACCTAACATTAGTGCTGCATTTGATACCACTGACCATCACATCCTACAACAGAGACTGGAATATTTAATTGGCATCAAATGAATCTCACTAAGCTGGTTTAGGTCTTACCTGTCAGATTAATTTGGAATAACCTCCTTATATTTGATAACAGCATTATCAGACAAATATCTACAGTAGTTCATTTTTTCCCAGATGCTGTGCAGTTCATTATTGTAAATTCAAATGTTGTTAAAGAATGATCAGATAAAACAGGGTTCTGAGGAATACTGTCAAATATTCAGCTTCTGTGCCATAAGTCAGTACAAGATCAAGGGTGTGATTAAAACAGTGAGTCGGTTTGTTAACATTTTGAAAGAAGCCAATTGAGTCTAATACTGAATGGAATGCAGTCTTAAGGCTGTCATTGTGGGTATCTACATGAATATTAAAGTCACCCACTATAATTGCTTTCTCCGTACTAAGCACTAAATCAGATAAAAATTCAGTGAATTCAGACAAAAACTCAGAGTAAGCAGCAGGTGGACGATACACCACAGCAAATAGGACTGGTTTTCTGTCTTCCAGTTTGGGATGTGAGAGGCTGAGGATAAGGCTTTCAAATGTGCTATAACTAGACTTAGGTCTGGGATTAATAAATAAACTTGAGTGGTAGATTGCTGCCACTCCTCCT